>CM045749.1:110000-277500 GCA_024760905.1 Plotosus lineatus
GTCTGTGCTGGCTGGCGGAACTAACTCTTCCTTGATCATTGCAGGCACTGGCGAGGGGTGTGGCGGTTGCCGGTAGGCGAGTCCAAGCTGAGCGCACCTGGTCCCAATCTGCAATCAGCAAAGCAGCCAGCTATAAATGGGCGTGGTGCACTTCCCTCCGATGTCAGAAAAGATTGTTTCAACTGTGATTCTGCTCCTCGGCTTTCTCTTTGACCCCTGGTTCTTGCTTCGTGCTCGACCAGTTTTCTCGACTTAGTATTCCAGTGATTGACAGTTCCTAGTGTTAAATAAATCGTTTGAAGCTTCTTTTGGTCTCCTGCATCCATGGGTCCTACGATACATCCCAGGTTTAACAGAATCTTCTGACCGGAAACATCGACCCAGCGGAGACCACGCAGCTACAGCAGAAACTATCCGACCAGGGCACCATGCTGGGACGACACGACTCCACCCTGCATCAGATGATGGACAATCTCCAGCGCATAACTACCAGCTTGGTGCAGCTTGGCGGAAGGATGGACGCCGTCGCCACTCACCTCGCTGCCGCAACCCCGCCCCCTCACCCTTCACTTTCAACTTCGGCAGTAGCGCCAGCACCAGTGATACTCCCCGTGCACCGAGAACCACTCATCCCCACGCCAGCCAGGTATTCGGGCACGATCGGCTGCTGCGCACAATTCCTTCACCAGTGCTCGCTCGTCTTCAGCCAGCAGCCGCTCACATACCCCATAGATCAAGCAAAACTGCCTTCATCATAAGCTTACTCATGGAGCAAGCCTCGTCCTGGGTGCTGGCGTTCACTACCCATAACCCGGAATTATGCTCCCAGGTAGAACAGTTCATGCAAGAAATGAAGAAGGTGTTTGATCGTCCGGCGAAAGGGGAGGAGGCGAGCTCCCAGCTCCTACATATCTGGCAAGGCTTACAGTCGGTGGCAGAGTACGCCATCCAATTCGGATTCTCTCCATCGAAAGTGGCTGGAACGACCCTGCACTTCAGGGGGCCTTCCTGCGGGGCTCAATGAGCGGCTGAAAGACGAGCTCGCGACTACGGTGGAGGAGTTAATCACCTTGTCCATCAGACTGGACAAACAGCTGAGAGAGAGGGATAGATGGGTGAAGACTCTACCACGGAGACCATCCCCCCCCCTCCTGTATATTCGGAGCAGCCCAATGGGAGGTAGAATGACTAGTTTGGGACGCCCATCAGAGGGAACCGGAGCCCGTCAGGTGCCTCCAAGGTCGACTATATTTTTCCCGCAGGCCAGAACGCCAGCACTCCAGTGGGTTCACTCCTCAAAGCTATCCTGCCACCCCTGAGTCCACCAAACTCTCTTCCTGCTTCAACAACGCTTCTGGTGGCCAACGATGGCAGCTGACACCAGGGAGTTTGTGGGAGCTTGCACCACCTGTGCCTGGAGCAAGTCCTCCCATCGTGCACCCACGGGCCTCCTCCAACCCTTACCCGTTCCCCATCGCCCCTGGTCGCACATTGCGGTGGATTTCGTCACTGGGTTACCCCCGTCCGAGGGCAACACTGTTATCCTGACAGTAGTGGACCGGTTCTCCAAGGTGGTCCTTTTTGTTGCCTTACCCAAACTCCCCTCTGCAATGGAAACAGCAGGTCTCCTAATCCAACACGTCTTTTGCCTCCATGGCATCCCCCAGGACATTGTTTCAGATCGGGGCCCCCAGTTTGCATCCAGAGTTTGGAAGCCGTTCTGCGACACCTTGGGAGTCTCCTGCAGCTTGACCTCTGGTTACCACCCCAAGTTGAACGGGCAGGCGGAACGTGTAAATTAAAGCCTCGGATCCTCCCTGCGCTGCGTCGCCTCCCAGCCTCCTGGGCCACACACCTCCCATGGGTCGAATATGCACACAATTCGCTGATCTGCACTGCCACCAGGATGTCCCCCTTCATGGTGATTAATGGGTTCCAGCCCCCCTCTGTTTCCCAGCCAGGAGGTCAAAGTAGCCGTCCTATCGGTCCAGGCACAGTTCCACAGAGCACTACACAGTCGGACAACAAGTATGGCTCCTCCCAGGACCTGCCCCTGCAAGTTGACTTCATAAAACTATCTCCCCGATTCATTGGGCCCTATGTAATTGAGAAAATTATAAACCCTAGTGCCGTCCGACTGAGACTCCCACCCTCACTCAAGGTACACCCAGTTTTTCATGTTTCTCTAATTAAGCCAGTGGTAGAAAGTCCCCTCCACCCCACCACCGACCCCACCCCCTCCACCCTGACTGATTGATGGACATCCCGCATACACAGACAACTGTATCCTTGATGTACGCAGGAGGGGTCAAGGGTTTCAGTATTTAGTGGACTGGGAGGTATGGTCCCAAAGAGAGTGGATTCCCCGCTCCCTAATCCTGGACCCGGACTTGTTAGACGAATTCTATCACCAGTTCCCAGACAAGCCTGGTCGAGCGTCAGATGGAGCCCCTTAAGGGGGGGGGTACTATTATGGTCTGTGCTGGCTGGTGGAACTAACTCTTCCTTAATCATTGCAGATGCTGGCGAGGGGCGTGGCGGTTGCCGGTCGGTGAGTCCGAGCTGAGCTCACCTGGTCCCAAGCTGTAATCAGCAAAGCAGCCAGCTATAAATGGGCGCAGCATGCTTCCCTCCGATGTCAGAAGATTGGTTTCCCCGTGACTCTGCTCCTCGGCTTTCTCTCTGACTCCTGGCTCTTGCTTCGTGCTCAACCAGTTTTCTCGACTTAGTATTCCAGTGATTAACAGTTCCTAGTGTTAAATAAATCATTTGAACCTTCTTTTGGTCTCTTGCATCTCTGGGTCCTATGCATACATCCCAAGTTTAACATCTTCATCACAGTCGGGTTCTGCTCGACCTCCTACAGACAGAGAGAGAACCAAACCTAGGCATTCCAATCAAACATCTATTAAATTGGGATTTAGTTCTCAAGCTGGTGTCCGATTCGGTTTCATCTCTAATTTCAAATGCCAACATTTACATTTTATTTCTTCTGATTATTCTGATTCTTATTGGTTGGAAGGTGGTATTAATCATTTCTTATTGATTAATGTATTATTATTTTATTTATTAATATTCTTATTCATTTTATCTCGTCCCATAATGGCAGGATTTTATACATTGTCCTGCTACAACCTGATTGGCTGAAGATTTAATTGGGTTTACAGTTTACTTATTTTGGATTGAATGACTGTTACAAACCATTTAAAAAAAAAAAGTTCAGCTTGAAAACGCACACAGTGTAACCATGACAACAGTCATTCATGGTTTAGGCTTGGCTGATGTAGTACTTTGACCTTCAGTAATTACTTACAAAAACATGAACATTTGCACAGACAGAGGACACCTGAGAGACATCAATCATGATGTAACCTTTGCATGAGCGTTAAACATGTATAGCACCTCCATGTGGTTTTGGTGAAAAATCTATGAACAGGTGCGTTGGAAGACAAATAATTCTCTCTCTTCACAGTCTGAGAGTAAAAAGTTTGTGGTCCATAGCTCTTTATTAGAGTAAGTAATATGTGAATGCAACTCAAATATCAGATCATCAGGAAATCATCATGAGACCTGACCAAATAAATAATCATTATTCATAATTCCGGGCCCTCCTGCGAATTGAGATAATCCGCGAGTTCTGTACCTGGAAGTCAAACCCCATGTATGACGTTACACATGCGCGAACGAGCAGCTTTAAGTAAAATACTGTGTATCTATTCCATGTGCTAATATGCTTCTTAAACACATTCTATAGACGGTCTTACTCATTAATACAGTATTAATGTAGTAAAATGTAGTAATGATTAAGAAAAACTTTTCAATTTTTACTGTTATATTTATTGATGCTAAAATATAAACATTATACAGCATACGCATAAAACGCCTTTCAGTTCTCTTTATAAACATACAGCACTGTAGTTTTCAAAAATGCCCACTAGAGGAACGTACTGTATTGCATTAGGCATGACACGACTGAATTCAGGTATTACCTGCATTAAGTCCGAGCAGCTCAGCCATGACCCCCCCAGCCGGAACCGGAGTACAAAACAGAGTTTTAGAGTGATAGAGTAAGAGGCATTACAAACCAAAGAAGCGGTGATGTTGATGTAAGTTAATCCTCTGGCACAGAGGTGAGCGTGCTTTTGTTTATTGGGAGTAAATGGGAATAGTGAATCCAGGTATGGTGCTCCCGAGCAGCTCAGCTATGCCCCTCAAGAAGTAAACAGTTAGTGAGAGGCACAGCTCCAAAATCAAAGTTCCCCAAAACACAGACCATAACAAAAAGGACATAAAAGAACAAGAAATGTAATAAATTGGATAAACAAAACAAAATGAGAAACATGCTACACCACAGCAAATAAAATATAACACACAAACATTTTAAACATTACCTTAGGTCATGTACTGGAATAATAATTTAAAAAGACTTTAATAGTGTAGTGTTTTACAACAGTTCAAACACTGTATTCCTGTTCAGCAATGACGTGACTTCAGAGGAAACTGTCATTTCTTCCGGAGAAAGTCTTATTTCGTCAGACGATACATCCAACCTCATTACCTTTTTCTGGTGCTCAAGGAGGCGTTTGAGTGACACCTTAGAACTTAACTGGTAATTAAAACACACTAAAAAAGGCTCATTGCCAACTTGTGTGCGAATGAGGAAAAAAGGGGCGCTACATCACCTCAACCAATCAGGAGGAAGGAGGACAACCAAAGAAAGGAGGAAAGCTGAATTTGAATCACGTGCGAGCTGCTCGGCAGTTCGTGAATACTCAAACTGCGAGTGCAAAACCATGAATAGTCAAGAGCCTACTGTAAATACAGTGGTACCTCACTTTACGAAATTAATCTGTTCCAGAGCCTTTTTCATAACCTTTTACATGTAAACCATGTGATTCGTTCCAAGGCTCCCAATACTACCCCCTAAACCCTTTAAAAATTATAAAAGCATACCTTTTAAGACCTCCTTCTGCTTCAATATTGTACCGATGGTAGACGGGTTTGGCCATATTCCTTTGTGATATCACTCGAGCCCGTTTCTTCTTCTCACTCGCACCGGAAATCACGCGCACATTTGTGTGTGCTTGCGCGTGTGTGTGTGTGTGTGTGTGTGTGTGTGTGTGTGTGTGTGTGTGTGTGTGTGCGCATGTCGACCATGTCTTCTTAGCAGAGTTATAATCTTACAAATGTTTATGGAAGGTTAAAAGCCTAAGTCAAGAAATAAAGCATAAAAAAAACAGTAAATCTGTCCTTTACATGAAAAGCATCATGGAAAATTCAGCCCCATAATAGGCAATGGGAAGTAGCAGCATCATCCCTCATAGCCAATGGGATCCCTGTCCAAGATGGCGTCAGGTGGACCTGTCCAAGATGGCGCTCAAGTGACGGCGACATGAACAACAGCTCAATTGTAAGCCAATGGGAGGCCAGTGGAGCGGGATGTCTGAACGTCATTGATGGGAGAGCAGCATTTTTAAGATGGCGCTTCCGTAATGTGAACTTGTTTCGTATACAGAGACAAAAAATTTAGGAAAATGGGTTTCATAACCTGCATTTCTTGTTTGGTGAGACTTTCGTAAAGTGAGTTACCACTGTATGTATGTATGTATGTATGTATGTATGTATGTATGTATGTATGTATGTATGTATGTATGTATGTATGTATGTATGTATGTATGTATGTATGTATGTATGTATGTATGTATGTATGTATGTATGTATGTATGTATGTATGTATGTATGTATGTATATATATATATATATATAGCGGCACGGTGGCGTAGTGGTTAGCACGTCCGCCTCACAGCAAGAAGGCCTGGGTTCGATTCCCGGCCTGGGCGTTTCTGTGTGGAGTTTGCATGTTCTCCCTGTGCTTGTGCGGGTTTCCTCTGGGTGCTCCGGTTTCCTCCCGCAGTCCAAAGACGTGCACTGTAGGTTAATTGGCCGTTCTAAATTGACCGTAGATTCTCTCCTGCAGCTGCACTGGAACCCAGTCGTATCGGATTTGCCCTTCCATTGGAGCCTTCCGGTGGCGCCGAGACAGGGGGGGACTTGCTGCTTGGGTAACAGCCTGTCCCTCATTACTCCCTACCCAGGCTCTGCACACTGGGGGGTATCACCAGCTGGGGTACCAGCCAGAGCGCAGCCATAGTCCTTCGGGACTGACGGAGGCCTACCACCACCATATATATATATATATATATATATATATATATATATATATGGTGGTGGGGCCAATAAGTATTGGACAATCTAAAAATGTGCAAGTTCACCCATTTAAAAAGAAAAAAGAGGTTTGTAATTTTCATCATGGGTACACATCAAGCTTGAGAGACAGAATGTAAAAAAAAATTCAGGAAATCACATTGTATGATTTTAAACAATTTATTTGTGAAAATGGGAAGCCAATAAATATTGGGAAGCTAGAAAACAAACATTATTTCGCCCCCACTCGTTAACAGTATGAATGACACTTGTTTGAAATGATTAGATGAATAAGAGACAACTTCAAACAGTGCATAAGCGACACCTTCAAACCTGCACACACCTTTAAACTGTCAGACTGCAGTCTTCACCATGACCAAGACCAGACAGCTTTCCAAAGACACCAGAGATAAAATTGTACAACTGCACAAAGCCAGGATGAGTCAAACTGAAATTGGTAAACAACTTTGTGAGAAAAGATCAACAGTTGGAAACATTATTAGAAAATGGAAGAAGTATAACATCACTGAGAACCTCCCTAGGAGTGGTGCTCCATGCAAGATCTCACCTCGTGGGGTTCAAAGGATTCTGAGAACAGTGAGTAATCAGCCCAGAACTACACGGCAGGACCTGGTCAATGATTTGAAGACGGCAGGAATCACCGTCACAAAGATGACAATAACTAACACACAACGTCATCATGAGATGAAATCCTGCATTTCCCGAAAGGTTCCCCTACTAAACAAAAAACATGAAAAGGCCCGTCTGAAATATGCTAAAGACCATCTGGATGATCCAGAGGAGGATTGGGAGAATGTGATGTGGTCAGATGAGACCAAAATTGAACTTTGTGGTTTAAACAGCACTCGCAGTATTTGGAGGAAGAAGAATGCTGAGTTGCATCCCAAGAACACCATACCTACTGTGAAGCATGGGGTGGACACATCATGCTTTGGGGATGCTTTTCTGCAAAAGGGACAGGAAGACTGCACCATATCAATGGCAACATGAATAGGGCCATGTATTGTGACATTTTGGGTAAAAACCTCCTTCCCTCAGTCAGAGCATTAAAGATGAAACATGGCTGGGTCTTCCAGCATAATAACAACCCAAAGCACATAGCCAAGAAAACCAAAGAGTGGCTCCGTAAAAAGCATATCAAGGTTCTGGAGTGGCCTAGCCAGTCTCCAGACCTCAACCCAATCGAAAACCTGTGGAGGGAGTTAAAACTTCAAGTTGCCAAGTGACAGCCCTCAAACATCACAGCTCTAGAGAAGATCTGTGCAGAGGAGTGGGCCAAAATACCAACTAAATGTGTGTAGACCTGGTCAAGAGCTACAGGAACCGTTTGACCTCTGTCATTGCCAACCAAGGCTACATTACAAAGTATTAAAAGTAACTTTTGCTGGCTGCCCAATACTTATTGGCCTACCATTTTCACAAATAAATTGTTTAAAAATCATATATATATATATATATATATATATATATATATATATATATATATATATATATATATATATATATATATACAGTCATCTCGTTACCTTTGCGTCCGGCGTCCTAGACGCACGATTTTTCCTCCAGACGCACAGTTTCAAACAATGTGCGTTTTTGGGACGCAAGCAATTTTCTCCCGATGGCAAAAAAAATTACACGGCAGACAAATTATTAATAACATAAACATCGCCGTTCACTGCGCTTGACAATCGTCGCCATCTTTGTTTTGATCTCGCGACTAAACCTCGCGTGACGAGACCGGCTGATAGCAGACGAAATTTTTCTCGCGAGACGAGAGCGACCTTCACCTCGTGGTAAGCAGACGATTTAATAAGTATTAATTAAATAAGTATAAAAAAAGTATTAAATTTAATAAGTATAATAAGGCCGAATATTCCAAAGTTATGTCTCAGAAAAAGCAACAAAACCTGGATAGTTTTTTCTCTGTCAAAAGCAGTGTAAATAACAAGCGAAAGGCTTCGGATAAAACGGACGAACCTGAAGTGAAACGTAGTAAAGTTCGGACATTTCAGAAGCATTGGCTGGGATTGTTCGCGTGGTTGCGATATGACGAGGGAGGAGATTTTATGTATTGTTCGGCATGCACGGACAACAAACAAGTTAATGGTATGATTCAAGCAGCAAAATGCACAAATTTCCAAAAAAGCACCCTGGATAGACACGTGCAGATCCCAGGACATAAACTTGCGCTGGAAATTCCTACATTACGCAATAACAAGAGACAAATCGAGTACAAGGCTTCGGAAACGAAAGACAAAGTCGTTACTGCGTTGTTAAAAATTATTCACTGGATGTCTGTGGAGGATTTGCCATTCAGTAAATTCAGCAGCATGATTCACTTAATGCATGAACTTTGTGTTTCTGACCTGGATATTTTGAAGAAATACAAGAAATACACTGAACTACGACTCTTATTTCACTGCCCATGATTTGTTGGATAGCATAGTTAAAGTAATCGAGGATGAAAAACAAATGCTATTACAAAATTCCCCTGTGATGACTATTCTAGCAGATGAATCTACAGACTCATCAAATACCAAACGTCTCGTTCTGTATGTACAAATCCTCGACGATGCCATGCAACCTTCCACTCACTACATCTCAAATGTGGATTGTACAGATTCAACTGGAAAAGGAATTGCCACATCCATAAAGAAAGAACTTGAGGCAAGAAATGTTCCAATGGATAAGGTTATGAGCTTTGGGAGCGATGGTGCATCAGTCATGACTGGCCACAAAAATGGCGTTGCTGCAATCCTGAAGAGAGAGAGCCCCCACATGATCAACGTACACTGCATCGCACATAAAATTGCTCTCTGCACCTCTCAAGCTGCTGAAAATATCCCGGCATTAAAAAAACACCAAGAAACACTGACAGATCTCTTCTACTATTTCAAAGGAAGCAGTAAAAGACAATCATCCTTGCAGGTCATCCAAATGATCATTGATGATCCTGTGCTCAAGATCAAGGAAGTACATTCTGTTAGATGGTTGAGCTACTTTAATGCTCTCACATCAGTCTATTGGACTCTTGAGAGTTTGCTGATTTATTTCAGGGATATTGACTACACAAAGGATCCAAAGGCTGAAGGACTTAGAAGAAAAATTGCAACAGAGAAATTTGTTGCACTGACTTATGTTATGATGGATGCTATGGCACCCATTACTGCTCTTTCTCAGTTTTTCCAGACAGAGAACATAGATGTAGCGCTAGTTGGGGTGAAACTGGAACAGTGCATCAGTGACCTGGAACAAATCAAGGAGATGGAAAGTCCACACCTAATGAAGCTGAAAGAAGATATGGTGGATGGTGTGTTCAAAGAATATCACAATCTCTCCAAATCACCATTCACACTGAACAAAACCATCAATGACTTTATTGACGAAGTGATTGGAAACATTAAAACGCGCTTCCCTCAAGATAGTATCCTCCATGCCTTCTCTGTTCTGGGGATGAGACCACTGTCTTTCTTCCAAACCAAAGATGTTGAAGAGTATGGCAAAGATGAAATTGAAATGCTGTGCACACATTTTGGCTCTTCAAAGACTTCATCATGGGTGGAGGATGATGACAGCAGTAAGTAAAAGACATCTGAAGCAATCATCTCACCAGCAGCAACAAAGAAAGAGTGGAGACTATTGAAGAAGGTGGTTCTTGCAGAAAGATACCCAAGAGACAAGCTGAGCCATCTATGGGGCCTGATCAACCAGTATCATAAGGCAGAGTTACCAAATCTGATCATATTAGCACAACTTGCCTTGACATCAGCAGTGCACACAGCAGGATGTGAGAGGATTCTCAACACAAAACAAAATCCTCACAAAAAGAAAGAGGCTGCAAGTACAAACACAACACAAACTTATGACTGTGCAGTTGGCAGCAAGTGTAGATTTTGAAAAAGCACTGAATGTTTGGAAGGAAACCAAACAGAGGAGACTGTATGAACTCAAAGATTAACTTACCTTTATATTTTATATGTGTATCTATGAACTTTTCATTTTTTTTTTTTCAATTTAATACATACAACTGTCAACATGCATGGAGTACACTTTGTCAATTGTGAAATAAAGGCGTTAAATGTAAATTATGGTTATTGTTGTCATATGCACTTTCAGTTTTGATAAAGAATTTTTCAGATTATGTTTCACGACATATTGCATGCATCATGGGACTCACACTTTTTTGACAAGGGAGTCCCATGGACTTGCAGAGTATGAATTGTAAAATTATCACTGTATGTATATATATATATATATATATATATACAGGGATCCCTCACTTTCCGTGGTTAATTGGGCCCAAGATCCCCACGCCACCATCGAAATCCGCTAAGTTGGATCACCCCACCCCGCACCCCGACTGACATATACCTACATGTATATGTGTATATAATATCAATAAATACATACTGAGTTGCTCAGCAGCCCACGAATATGCAAACCGTGTGTTCAAAACCATGAATAGTCAAGGGCCTCATGTAATTGGCCTTGTTTTGTCACATTTTCCATAACTTTTCCCCTTATTCTTGTTTCATTTCTTTATTTTTAATTTGATGAATGTTTATTTATTTATTTTTTAAAAAACCGCGATGCACTGAAGCCACATTAATTGAAGCGTGAAGTAGCAAGGGATCCTTGTATATACATACACACACAGGGTTCCCTCACTTTCCAAGGTTAATTGGGACTGAGATCACCACGTGACTCTCATAATCTGCGAAGTAAGATCATCCCCCACCACCCACCCCCACACCCCAGACTGATGTATACGTACATGTATACGTGTACATAATATCAAGAAATACATATTCAATGCTATAAATGCTTACAATAACAATTAAACATTGAAAAAATAACATAAGATGTAAATAAAATATGAATACACACACATACAGATGGTATTGCATGAGAAGATGACATACGCGTAGATGTGCGTGCACACAAATGCAACAATGGAAGTAACAATTTTGGGTTGTTTTTTGTTTTGTGTAGGTTTAGGTTGTTTTTTTGTTTTTGTTTTTTTGCATAATTGGCCGTGTTTTTGTCTCATTTTCCTTAACTTTTCTCCTTTTTCTTCCTTAATTTCCTTTTTTTTTTCACTCAATAAGAAGCCGTGATGGGGGCACAAACCAGTGTCTCTCCCTCAACCTGGTCCCAAGCCCAGATAAATGCAGAGGGTTGCGTCAGGAAGGGTATCCGGCGTAAAACAAATGCCAAATAAAATATACAAGTCACTACAAAGAATGTCATACCGGATCGGTCGAGGCCTGGGTTAACAACGACCGCCATCAGTGCTGTCAACCAACAGGGTGCTGGTGGAAACTGGAGTACTGTTGGTCCAAGACGTCGAAGAAGGAGAGGTGGGAGGCGTGTCCGTTGCCAGAAAGACAAGAGGAAAGGCATGAGTCTAGGACTGAAAGTAGGGACTTTGAATGTTGGAACTATGACAGGAAAAGGTAGAGAGCTGGCTGACATGATGCAGAGGAGGAAGGTGGACATACTGTGTGTTCAAGAAACCAGGTGGAAAGGTAGCAAGGCTAGAAGCTTAGGAGCAGGGTTTAAGCTGTTTTTTCATGATGTGGATGGGAAGAGAAATGGAGTAGGAGCCATCTTGAAGGAGGTGTTTGTAAGGAATGTTCTAGAAGTGAAAAGAGTGCCAGACAGAGTGATGAGTCTCAAGTTAGAAATTGAAGGTGTGATGTTCAATGTTGTTAGTGCTTATACCCCACAGGCAGGATGTGAGCTAGAAGAGAAGGAGAGATTCTGGAGGTTGTTAGCTGAAGTGATGCAGAGTACCCCCAGAGGTGAAAGAGTGGTCATTGGTGCAGACGTCAATGGACTTGTTGGTGCAGGAAATAGAGGGGACGAGGAAGTGATGGGCAGGTTTGGTATCCAGGACAGGAACACAGAAGGACGGATGTTGGTAGATTTTGCAAAAAGGATGGAAATGGCTGTGGTAAATACTTTCTTCCAGAAGAGACAGGAGCATAGGGTGAATTATAAAAGCAGAGGTAGGAGCACACAAGTAGACTACATCTTGTGCAGGCGATATAATTTGGAGGAAGTCATCATCATCATCATCATCATCATCATCATCATCTTCCGCTTAGTCCAGGGTCGGGTCGCGGGGGCAGCAACCTAAGCAAAGAGGTCCAGACATCCCTCTCCCGAGCCACTTCCTCCAACTCTCCCGGGATGACACCGAGGCGGTCCCAGACAAGCCAAGAGACATAGTCCCTCCAGCGTGTTCTAGGTCGACCCCGGGGTCTCTTCCCGGTTGGACATGCCCGAAACACCACACCAGGGAGGCGTCCGGGGGGCATTCTGACCAGATGGATTCTGACCTCAACTGGCCCCTCTCAATGCGGAGGAGCAGCGGATCTACTCCGAGCTCTCCCCGGATGGCGGAGCTTCTCACCTTATCTCTAAGGGAACACCCCGCCACCTGGTAAGGGAAGCTCATTTCAGCCGCTTGTATCCGTGATCTTGTTCTTTCGGTCATTACCCAAAGCTCGTGACCATAGGTAAGGATTGGAACGTAGATCGACTGGTAAATTGAGAGCTCTGCCTTGCGGCTCAGCTCCTTCTTCACCACGATGGACCAGTACAGGCACCGCTTAACAGCAGAGGCTGCAGCGATCCGTCTGTCGATCTCTCGCTCCATCCTTCCCTCACTCGTTAACAAGACCCCAAGATACTTAAACTCCTCCACTTGGGGCAGGACCTCATTCCCGACCCGCAGGGTGCATTCCACCATTGTCCGACTGAGAACCATGGCCTCAGACTTGGAGGTACCGATCTTCATCCCGGCTGCTTCGCACTCAGCTGCAAATCGCTCCAATGAGAGCTGGAGGGCCCGACTTGATGAAACCAAAAGGACAACATCATTCGCAAAAAGCAGAGACGATATCCGATGGCCACCAAACCAGAACCCCTCATCACCTCGACTAGGCCTAGAAATTCTGTCCATAAAAATTATGAACAGAATCAGTGACAAAGGACAGCCTTGGCGGACTCCAACTCCCACTGGAAATGAATCCGACCTGCTGTTACCAATACGGACCAAACTCTGGCTCCGGTGATACAGCGACCGAATAGCTCGTAGCAACAGATCCAGAACGCCGTACTCTCGGAGCACACCCCACAAGATCGTTCGAGGGACACGGTCAGAAGCCTTCTCCAAATCCACAAAGCACATGTGGACAGATTGGGCAAACTTCCATGCCCCCTCCAGAATCCTGTGGAGCGTATAGAGTTGCTCAAGAGTGCTGCGGCCAAGACAAAAAAACACAATTTTCCTCCTGAATCCGAGGTTCGACTATCGGTTGGATCCTCCTCTCTAGTACCCCTGCATAGACTTTCCCAGGTAGGCTGAGGAGTGTAATTCTCCGATAATTGGAACACACCCTCCGGTCCCCTTCTTAAAAATTGGGACCACCACCCTACTTTGCCAATCCAGAGGTACAGCCCCTGATGACCACGCGATGTTGCAGATATGTGTCAACCAAGACAGTCCTACAACATCCAGAGCCCTGAGATATTCCGGGCGGATCTCGTCCGACCACCGTGGAGCTTTTTGACAACCTCAGTGACCTCCACTCCAGTGATGGGCGGACCCTCACCCGAACCCCCAGGGTCTTCCTCCTCCACGGAGGGCGTGTTGGTGGGATTGAGGAGGTCGTCAAAATATTCCCTCCACCTCTTGACAACATCCCTAGTCAAGGTAAGCAGCTCCCCACCTCCACTGTAAACAGTGTTTGTGAAGAACTGCTTCCCCCTCCTGAGGCATCGGATGGTGGCCCAGAACCTTTTTGAGGCCAACCGATAATCACTCTCCAGGCCCTCACCGAACTCCTTCCATGCCCGAGATTTTGCATCTGCGACAGCCTCGGCTGCAGCACGTTTGGCCTGCCGGTACCCATTTGCTGCCTCAGGAGTCCCACAGGCTAACAAAACCCGATAGGCCTCCTTCTTCAGCTGGACGGCCCCCTTCACCGCAGGTGTCCACCACCGGGTTCGGGGATTACCGCCACGACAAGCACCGATGACCTTACGGCCACAGCTATGGGCTGCCGCCTCAGCAATGGAGACACGAAACATGGCACATTCGGATTCCATGTCCCCCGCCTCCTCCGGAACGTGGTTGTAGCTCTGCCGGAGGTGGGAGTTAAAGGCATCTCGGACAGGGGACTCCGCCAAACGTTCCCAGCAGACCCTGATTACACGCTTGGGCCTGCCAGGTCTGGAAGGCAAACTCCCACACCACCGAAGCCAACTCACCACCAGGTAGTGATCGGTAGACAGCTCAGCTCCCCTCTTCACCTGAGTGTCCAGAACATATTTTCGCAAGTCCGATGACACAACTACAAAGTCAATCATCGAACTGCGACCTAGGGTGTCCTGGTGCCAAGTGCACTAATGGACACCCTTATGTTCGAACATGGTGTTCATGATAGACAAACTATGACGAGCACAGAAGTCCAACAACGAAACACCATTCAGATTCAGACTGGAGAGGCCGTACCTACCGATCACACCCTTCCAGGTCACACTATCGTTGCCCACATGGGCGTTGAAGTCTCCCAAGACAACGAGAGAATCTCCCGAGGGAGCGTTCTCCAACACCCCCCCCAAAGACTCCAAAAAGGGCAGGTACTCTGAACTGTCATTTGGTGAATAAGCACAAATAACAGTCAGGACCCGTCCCCCCACCCGAAGACAGAGGGAAGCTACCCTTTCGTCAACCGGGGAGAACCCCAACATTTGGGCACCGAGACGGGGGGGCAACAAGAATACCCACACCGGCTCGCCGCCTCTCCCCATGAGCAACTCCAGAATAGAAGAAGGTCCAGCCTCTTTCGAGATGGATGGTTCCAGAGCCCAAGCTATGCGTTGAGGTGAGCCCGACTATATCTAGTCGGTATCTCTCCACCTCACGCAGCAAATCAGGCTCCTTTCCCGCCAGAGAGGTGACATTCCATGTCCCCAGGGTCAGAGTAAGTAGCTGAGGATCGGTCCAACAGAACCCATGCCTTTGGCTGCCACCCAATTCACACTGCACCCGACCCCTAAAACACCTCCTCTGGTGGTCGGGTGGTGGGTCCATGGGAGGGTGGACCCATGTCTCCTTTTCGGGCTGGGCCCAGCCAGGCTCCATGGGCATAAGCCCGACCACCAGGCGCTCACCTTCGAGCCCCTCCCCTGGGCCTGGCTCCAGGAGGGAACCCCGGTGACCCACGTCCAGGAAAGGGACACTGCTTCCTGTGCTCTCTCATGTGTCATAGGAGTTTTTTGAATCGCACTTCGTCTGGACCTTCACCCCGGACCTGTTTGCCTTGGGTGACCCTACCAGGGGCATTTGCCCCCGACAACATAACTCCTAGGATCATTAGGTCACGCAAACCCATCCACCACGATAAGGTGGCGATTCAAGGAGGGGTTGAAGGAAGTCAGTGACCGCAAAGTCGTAGTGGGTGAGAGTGTTGCCAAACAGCATAGGATGGTGGTGTGCAGGATGACACTGATGGTGAGGAAGTTGAAGAAGGCAAAGGCAGAGCAGAAGACAAAGTGGTGGAAGCTGAAAAAGGAAGAGTGTCGTGTTACCTTCAAGGAGGAGTTGAAACAGGCTTTGGGTGGCCAGGAAGTGCTGGACAACTACAGCAAATGTTATCAGGGAGACAGGTAAGAGAGTACTTGGTGTGTCATCTGGAAGAAGAGTAGATAAGGAGACTTGGTGGTGGAATGAGGAAGTGCAGGAGTGTGTACAAAGGAAGAGGTTAGCTCAGAAGAAGTGGGACATTGAGAGGACCAAAGAGAGTAAACAGAAGTACAGGGAGACAGCTTAGGGCAAAGGTAGCGGTGTCAAAGGCCAAACAGAAGGCGTATGATGATATGTATGCTCGGTTGGAAAGTAAAGAGGGAGAAAATGATTTATACAGGTTGGCACAGCAGAGAAATAGAGATGGGAAGGATGTGCAGCAAGTTAGAGTGATTAAGGACAGAGAGGGAAATGTATTGACTAATGGCAGAAGTGTGCTGGGAAGATGGAAAGAGTACTTTGAAGAGCTGATGAATGAGGAAAATGAGAGAGAAAAAAGAGTAGAAGAGGTGACTGTTGAGGACCAGGAAGTAGCAAAGATTAGTAAGGGTGAAGTGAGGAGGGCATTGAAGAGGATGAAGAATGGAAAGGCAGTTGGTCCTGATGACATACCGGTGGAGGTATGGAAGTGTTTAGGAGAGGTAGCAGTAGATTTCCTGACAAAGAATATTCAACAAGGTCTTAGAGAGTGAGAGGATGCCAGAGTAATGGAGAAGAAGTGTGACGGTGCCCATTTTTAAGAACAAGGGAGACATGCAGAGTTGTGGAAACTACAGAGGGATAAAGTTGATGAGCCATATGATGAAGTAATGGGAAAGAATAGTGGAAGCTAGACTAAGGGCCGAGGTCAGCATTTGTGAACAACAGTTTGGTTTCATGCAGAGAAAGAGCACCACAGATGCAGTGTTTGCCTTGAGGATGTTAATGGAGAAGTACAGAGAAGGTCAGAAGGAGCTGTATTGTGCCTTTGTGGATCTGAAGAAAGCATACGACAGGGTGCCGAGAGAAGAACTGTGGTATTGCATGAGGAAGTCTGGAGTGGCAGGGAAGTATGTTAGAGTGGTGCAGGACATGTATGAGAGATGTAAGACAGTAGTGAGGTGTGCTGTCGGTGTGACAGGAGAGTTCAAGGTGGAGGTGGGACTGCATCAAGGATCAGCTCAGAGCCCCTTATTTTTTGCTATTGTGATGGACAGGCTGACAGATGAGGCTAGACAAGATTCTCAATGGACTATGATGTAACATAATAACATTGTGATCTGTCATGAGAACAGGGAACAAGTGGACTAAAATCTGGAGAGGTGGATGAATGAACTGGAAAGGAGAGGAATGAAGATTAGCCTCAGTAAAACAGAATACATGTGTGTGTGAACGACAAGGACCCAAGAGGAACGGTGAGGTTACAGGGAGCAGAGATAAAGAAGGTGGAGGATTTTTAAGTACTTTGGCTCAACAGTCCAGAGTAATGGAGAGTGTGGTAAAGAGGTGAAGAAGCGTGTGCAGGCAGCTTGAAATAGCTGGAGAAAAGTGTCTGGTGTGAAGTGTGAGGAGGATATCGGCAAGAATGAAAGGAAAAGTGTATAAGACGGTGATGAGGCCAGCGATGTTGTATGGTTTAGAAACAGTGCCACTGAGGACAAGACAGGAGGCAGAGCTGGAGGTAACAGAGATGAAAATGTTGAGGTTCTCTTTGAGTAACGAGGATGGATAGGATCAGGAATGAGTACATCAAAGGTACAACCCGTGTAAGATGTTTTGGAGAGAAAGTCAGAGAGGCTAGATTGAGATGGTTTGGACATGTACAGAGAAGGGACAGTGAATACATTGGTAGTGAGATGCTGAGGTTGGAACTACCAGGTAGAAGGCCTAGAGGAAGACCAAAGAGGAGATTTATGGATGTGGTGAAAGATTGCATGAAGGGAGTTGACGTAAGAGAAGAAGATGCAGACGCTATGGTGAGATGAAGGCAGATGATTCGCTGTGGTGACCCCTGAAGGGTGTCCTAGACTCATGCCTTTCCTCTTTTCTCTCCTCCTACGGCTACACCTCCCACCTCTACTTCTTTGACCAACAGTAGCCCAGTTTCCACCAGCACCCTGTTGGTTAACAGCACTGATGGCGGTTGTTGTTAACCTGGGCCTCGACCGATCCAGTATAGAATTCTTATTTTTGAGTCGCATTTTATCCATTATTCCACAGGCCAGTAAAACCAAATAGGCTTCCTTTTTTGAAGGAAACGGCTCAGGAATTTCATCATAAATGTCGTATAAATGTCGTGTGTGTTTGTGTGTGTGTGTGTGTGTGTGTGTGTGTGTGTGTGTGCGAGAGAGAGAGAGAGAGAGAGAGAGATTCTGTGTGTGTGTGTATTTGTGTACATCCCTCTGATCTTGCGGATGTTGTCCCCAGTGATGTTTAACTTCATTCTGCATGACCAGAGGACGGAGCCAGTGTGGAATATCATTGTGTGGATGGCTCTATTTCTGGGTTTAGCAGTTCTGCTGTGCCAGTCTCAGGAGTGGTATGCTTAGAAATACTGCCCCCTACAGGAGGTGAACACTACTACTAGGATTAACCAATTTAGAAAATGAACAACTGAAATAATAATGTTCATATTATTGTAACGTTTGTTGTTATTATTGTTATTAGCATCATTGTTGTTGTTATCAATTGAAGTTTTTGTTATTTTGTTATTTTTTTAGCCCTCTTTTCTCAACATGCTGAAGCCGGGTTCATGGACCTGTTATATCCAATCCAGCCTCTCTGGCCAAGATATCTAATCTTTATTTTTATTTTTCTCATTGTATACATAAACTTTACTTATTTTCATTTTTGCATTAAGGTCATGGCCACCAGAATTAAATATAACGACAGTAATAATAATTTTAAATCAGATTTTTTTAGAGATGTTATATTTAAACACATGTAGAATCCACATGGATTTTTTGCTGGTTTTTGATGGTACTGAGATTTTGGATGAAATGGCACAATATTATAAAAACTGTGTTGGACACATTAAGTGGATTATCAAATTACACCTTAAACTCCTTGAACCATATTATTGCATCTGAATTTACATGCATTATAACATTCTTTGGATTTTAAATGGAAATTAGTCAATAAATAAATAAAAAATACCCTGCATTTAATTGCTGAATAAAAAAAGAAACATTAAGTGTTTATTCTGGACTGGTAACCTAAATCCCTTCACATTAACATTTAAAATTACCTTATTTGGCAGTGGGTGTGATCTCAGGTGGGTGGGCGGTGTGTTGTGCTTGTGTACCCTGTGGTTTCTGTGGGCCGTATGGAGGAGTGTACTTCACTCTGATAGGTGTGTTTCGCAGTTGATTAAGGCATGGCTCATGCGTTAGGCACTCCTGTGGGGTGAAGCCGACCGATTCCTTTTGAGGGTTCTTTTACAACACCTGGTAAAAATTATGGAATCACCAGTCTTGGAGAATGTTCATTCACTTGTTTAATTTCGCAGAAAAAAAACAGATCACAGAAATGACACAAAACCAATGCAGCCATGAGGCGGGGGGGGTGGGGGCACTAACCAATGTCTCTCCGCCTTATGCCGGTCCAAAGCCCGAACAAATGCAGAGGGTTGCGACAGGAAGGGCATCCGGCGTAAAACTTCTGCTACATATCTCATGCAAATGATCAAAACAAAATTCATACCGGATCGGTCGAGGCCCGGGTTAACAACGACCGCCATCAGTGCTGTTCACCAACAGGGTGCTGGTGGAAATTGAACTACTGTTGGTTGAAGACGTCGAAGAAGGAGAGGCGGGAGGCCTGTCCGTAGGCAGAGAAAGAAGAGGAAAGGCATGAGTCTAGGACTGAGAGAAGGGCCTTTGAATGTTGGAACTATGAACGATAAAGCTAGAGAGCTGACTGACATGATGCGGAGGAGGAAGGTAGACATACTGTGTGTTCAGGAGACCAGGTGGAAAGGTAGCAAGGCTAGAAGCTTAGGAGCAGGGTTTAAGCTGTTTTATCACGGGGTGGATGGGAAGAGAAATGGAGTAGGAGTCATCTTGAAGGAGGGGTTTGTCAGGAATGTTCGAGAAGTGAAAAGAGTGTCAGACAGAGTGATGAGTCTCAAGTTAGAAATTGAAGGCGTGATGAACAATGTTGTTAGTGCTTATGCCCCACAGGCAGGATGTGAGCTAGGAGAGATTCTGGAGTGACTTAGATGAAGTGATGCAGAGTACCCCCAGAGGTGAAAGAGTGGTCATTGGGGCAGACTTCAATGGACATGTTGGTGTCAGCAACAGAGGGGACGAGGAAGTGATGGGCAAGTTTGGTAATCAGGACAGGAACACAGAAGGACAGATGTTGATCGATTTTGCAAAAAGGATGGAATGGCTGTGGTGAGTACTTTCTTCAAGAAGAAACAGGAGCACAGGGTGACTTATGAAAGCGGAGGTAAGAGCACACAAGTAGACTACATCTTGTGAAGGCGATGTAATTTGAAGGAAGTCAGTGACTGCAAAGTAGTAGTGGGTGAGAGTGTTGCCAAACAGCATAGGATGGTGGTGTGCAGGATGGCGCTGAAGGTGAGGAAGGTGAAAAAGGCAAAGGCAGAGCAGAAGACAAAGTGGTGGAAGCTGAAAAAGGAAGAGTGTCATCTTGTCTTCAAGGAGGAGTTGAAACAGGCTTTGGGTCATCAGGAAGTGCTTCCAGATGACTGGACAACCACAGCCAATGTGATCAGGGAGACCGGTAGGAGAGTACTTGGTACTCTGGAAGGAAAGTAGATAAGGAGACTTGGTGGTGGAATGAGGAAGTGCAGGAGTGTGTACAAAAGAAGAGGTTAGCTAAGAAGAAGTGGGACATAGAGAGGACCGAAGAGAGTAAACAGGAGTACCGGGAGACACAACGTAAGGCTAAGGTAGTGGTGTCAAAGGCCAAACAGAGGGCATATGATGATATGTATGATAGGTCGGACAGTAGGGAGGGAGAAAATGATTTATACAGGTTAGCAAAGCAGAGAAATAGAGATGGGAAAGACGTGCAGCAAGTTCGAGTGATAAAGGACAGAGAGGGAAATGTATTGACTGATGACAGAAGTGTGCTGGGAGGATGGAAAGAGTACTTTGAAGAGCTGATGAATGAGGAAATTGAGAGAGAAAAAAGAGTAGAAGGGGTGACTATTGAGGATCAGGAAGTAGCAAAGATTAGTAAGGGTGAAGTGAGGAGGGCATTGAAGAGGATGAAGAATGGAAAGGCAGTTGGTCCTGATGACATACCAGTTGAGGTATGGAAGTGTTTAGGGGAGGTAGCAGTAGATTTTCTGACAAGAATATTCAACAAGTTCTTAGAAAGTGAGCAGATGCCGGAGGAATGGAGGAGAAGTGTGCTTGTGCCCATTTTTAAGAACAAGGAAGATGTACAGAGTTGTGGCGACGACAGAGGGATAAAGTTGATGAGCCATACAATGAAGTTATTGGAAAGAATAGTGGAAGCTAGACTAAGGGCAGAGTTCAGCATTTGTGAACAACAGTTTGGTTTCATGCCAAGAAAAAGCAACACAGATGCAGTGTTTGCTTTGAGGATGTTAATAGGGAAGGTAAGAAGGAGCTGCATTGTGCCTTTGTGGATCTGGAGAAAGCATATGACAGGGTGCCGAGAGAAGAACTGTGGTATTGCATGAGGAAGTCTGGAGTGGCAGCGAAGTATGTTAGAGTGGTGCAGGACATTTATGAGAGATGTAAGACAGTGGTGAGGTGTGCTGTCGGTGTGACAGAAGAGTTCAAGGTGGAGGTGGGACTGCATCAAGGGTCAGCTCTCAGACCGTTCTTGTTTTCTATGGTGATGGACAGGCTGACAGACGAGGTGAGATAAGAATCTCCATGGACTATGATGTTTGCAGATGACATCGTGATCTGTAGTGAGAGCAGAAAACAAGTGCAGGAAAATCTAGAGAGGTGGAGGTATGCCCTGGAAAGGAGGGGAATGATGGTTAGTCTCAGTAAGACAGAATACATGTGTGTGAACGACAAGGACCCAAGAGAAACGGTGAGGTTACAGGGGGCAGAGATAAAGAAGGTGAAGGATTTTAAGTACTTAGGCTCAACAATCCAGAGCAATGGAGAGTGTGGAAAAGAGGTGAAGAAGCGCGTGCAGGCAGGCTGGAATGGATGGAGAAAAGTGTCCGGTGTGATGTGTGATAGGAGAGTATCGGCAAGAATGAAGGGAAAAGTGTACAAGACGGTGATGAGGCCAGTGATGTTGTATGGATTAGAATCAGTGGCCCTGGGGAAAAGACAGGAGGCAGAACTGGAGGTAGCAGAGATGAAAATGTTGAGGATCTCTTTGAGAGTAACGAGGATGGATAGGATCAGGAATGAGTACATCAGAGGGAGCACATGTTAGATGTTTTGGAGACAAACTCAGAGAGGCCAGATTGAGATGGTTTGGACATGTACAGAGGAGGGATAGTGAGTATATTGGTAGTAGGATGCTGAGGTTGGAACTACCAGGCAGAAGGCCCAGAGGAAGACCAAAGAGAAGATTTATGGATGTGGTCAAGGCGGACATGAAGGTCGTTGGAGTAAGAGTAGAAGATGCAGAGGATAGGGTGAGATGGAGGCAGATCATTTGCTGTGGCGACCCCTAAAGGGAACAGCCAAAAGGAAAAGAAGAAGAAGAAAAGACATGACACAAAACTAAAGTAATCTCAAATGGCAACTTTCTGGCTTTAGAAGAAACACTAAAAGAAATCAAGAAAAAATGGTGGTCGTAACAGTTACTTTTATAGACCAAGCAGGGAAATAAATTATGGAAATCACTCAATTTTGAGGGTAAAAATATGGAATCACACTGTAAATTTCCATTCCCAAAAGATAAGATAAGATAAGATACAGCTTTATTAATCTCACAATGGAGAAATTCACTGTTACAGGCTCTTGAGGTTCCATCAGTAGGGGGTGCAAAAATAGATACATATACAAACATACACACATACATATATATTATACAAGTAAATAAATAAATAGATACATAAATAGTATAAATTAATAAACAATAAAAGAAAAGAAGGGAACAACTTTGTAGACTGGCCTGTATTCAAGTGTATATCTATCTGAGGGCAGAGTAGTTGGGTTGATTTGGTTCACAGTCAGTGGGGTAGATGTGGTTGATTAAAGTGCACGGTGTTTTTATTGCACATAACCGGTATTTTCACAGACAGTTACAAAGTGGCGTTGTACACTCTGACAGCGGTGGGAATGAACGACCTGCGGTAGCGCTCCTTCCTGCAGTGAGGATATCTCAGTCGTCCACTGAAGGAGCTGCTCAGCTTCTCTACAGTTGGTGCAGTGGGTGAGAGCTGTTGACCATGATGGATGTGAGCTTTGCTACCATCCTCCTCTCACTCACCTCCTCCACAAAGTCCAGTGGGCAGCCTAGGACAGAGCTGGCCTTCCTGACCAGCTTGTTCAGTCTCTTTCTGTGCCGCTCTGTGCTGCCCGGGGCCCAGCAGATGGCAGCGTAGAGGATTGCAGAGGCTACCACAGAGTCATAAAAAGTCCTGAGCAGAGGTCTGCATACTCCGAAGGACCCAAGTCTCCTCAGAAGGTGGGGGCGACTCTGGCCCTTCTTGTACAGGGCGTTGGTGTTGTGGGACGAGTCCAGTTTATTGTTAAGGTGAACGCCCAGGTATTTGAAACTGTCCACTGTCTCAATGTCCTGTCCCTGTACGTTCACTAGTGAGTGTGTGTGTGTGTGTGTGTGTGTATGTGTGTTAGAGTGCTTCTTCTGAAGTCGACCACCATCTCCTTCGTCTTCCTAGTGTTCAAGCACAAGTGGTTGCGCTCACACCAGTCCAAGAAGTCAACGATGACCGACCGGTTCTCCTGCTCGTTCCCCTCTGACACACGGCCCACGATGGCGGAGTCGTCCGAGAACTTCTGGAGGTAGCAGCTGTCTGTGCTATAGATGAAGTCCGAGGTATAAATGTTGAAAAGGAAGGGTGAGAGGACGGTGCCCTGCGGTGCCCCCGTGCTGCAGACTGCCACCTTTGACTTACAGTCGCGCAGCCGCACGTACTGAGGACGGTTAGTAAGGTAGTCGATAATCCAGGCAGCAAGATGCCCGTCCACTCCCACGTCCTCCAGCTTCCCCCGCAGAAGCGCTGGCCTGATGGTGTTGAAGGCGCTGGAGAAGTCAAAGAACATGACCCTCACAGCGCTGCCAGCGATCTCCAGGTGGGTGAGTGCCTGCTGCAGAAGGTAGATGATGGTGTCTTCTACCCCGATGTTGGGCCTGTAGGCAAACTGCAGCGGGTCTAGGGTGGGGCTCACCATAGAGCGGAGGTGTTCGAGGAGGAGCCTTTCCATGGTCTTCATAAAGTGGGAGGTCAGGGCGACAGGTCTGTAGTGGGCTGGTTCCTTCGCTTGAGCTGTTTTGGGAACCGGAACCACACAGGAGGTCTTCCACAGGACGGGAACCTTCTCCAGGCTGAGGCTCAGGTTGTATAGGTAGCATAGTACCTCACAGAGCTGGTCTGCGCAGGTCCTCAGCAGCCTGAGACTGATGCCATCTGGTCCTTCAGATTTCCTCTGATTTAGTCGCCTCAGCTGTCTCCTCACCTGGTCGGATGTGAGGGAGAGGGGGAGGCTGGGGTGGGATGCAGAGGGAGGGGGATGTGTCTGTCTGGCTGTAGCAGTCAAGTGAAGTTGGCCTGGGGAGGGGGGAGGTGTCTGCTGGTCTGGAGACGTGTGAAGAGAGGGGGGGAACGGGGGAGGGGGGCAAAGGGGGAAGGGGGAGAATCAAACCTGTTGAAGTAACAGTTTACTTCATCCGCCCAGCGCTGGTCACCATCAGCTGTCCCTCTGACACTCTGCCCAAATCCAGACATGGTCTTTAGTCCTCCCCAGATGTCCCGCACGTTGTTCTGAGCCAGTTTCTCCTCCATCTTCTTCCCATAGTCCTTCTTGGCCCTCCTGATCCTCCACTGGAGCTCACGCTGGACCTTCTTCTGCTCCTCTCTATCCCCCCCGAGATGAAAGCCCTCTTTTTCTGGTTCAGGAGCACTTTAAGCTCAGGAGTGACCCACGGGTGGTTGTTGGAGAAGCACCGTACCCTCCGTGTTGGCACGGTGCTGTCCACACAGAAGTTCATGTAATCGGTGATACAGTGTGTGAGGCCGTCGATGTCATCACCAAATGAGTCACAGAGCATGCTCCAGTCTGTGGTCTGGAAACAGTCCCTAAGTCTCTCATTGGTCTCCTCGGTCCACACTTTCACAGACTTCTTCTGTACAGGCTCCTTTTGCACCCTGGGTGTGTATTGGGGGAGCAGGTAGACCAGGTTGTGGTCTGAGCGTCCCAGTGGGGGGAGGGGGATGGAGCTGTAAGCGTCCTTCAAATTAGCATACAGCAAGTCCAGAGTTTTATTGTCTCTTGTTGTGCACTTCACGTATTGCGTGAACGTCAGGAGAGAGGCGGAGAGAGGGGCGTGGTTAAAGTCCCCGCTGATCAGAATCATGGCGCGGGGGTGACGAGTCTGTGTCTGACTGACAGGGCTGTGGAGACGCTCACACGCGGCCGCCGCATCAGCCGAGGGCGGAATGTACACGCAAAACACAATCACATGTGAAAACTCCCTCGGTAGATAATATGGCCACGCGCTCACCGCGAGCAGCTACAGGTCCCGTATGCATAGCGGCTCCTTCACGTGCACGTTGGCCGGGTGGCACCATCGTTCATTCACATAGACCACCACGCCCCTCCTTTCTTCTTTCCGCTCTCTGTTACACTCCGATCTGCACTCGCGAGTGTGAATCCGTTAAGAGAAACCACGTCCGGTGTGAGTTCATTCAGCCGCGTCTCTGAGAACCACATGAGGCTGCAGTCCCGGTACTGCCTCTGCTGCCGGGTCAGCGCCGCCAGCTCCTCGGTCTTGTTGGCGATCACGCGGACATTTCCCATGATGACAGAGGGAACACATGTTCTCCGCCCCCCTCTGCAGCCTCTCCTTTTCCTCCGTATTTCCACAGGAACAACGGGCTTTTCCGCATGAAGGAGGGCGGGGGCGCGCAGGCCGAGGAGGGTCTCACGTGTGTAAGACCTGCATTGCTCAGAGCCGTCGGTGAATGAATTTCCTGACGCCGATCCAAAAAGTGAAAAGAAAGAAAAAGAATATTTGAAAAAAGATAAAGAAACACGCCTATATACAATAGAAAAGAGAAAAAAAAGGAAAATAAACTGAAGAGCTCCTGTAACTGGCTGCAGGTCACCCGGCGCCATCTTGGGAAAAAAAAAACAAAAAAAAAAACTAACACCTGCATCAGATTAGATCTGCTCGTTAGTCCGCAGTTCAACAGGCATGATCACACCTTGGAGAGCACTGATGTGAATCATGGCTCCAACCCAAGAGCTGTCAATTGAAACAAAGGAGAGGATTATCAAACTCCTTAAAGAAGGTAAATCATCACGCAATGTTGCAAATGATGTTGGTTGTTCATAGCGGTGTCTAAAATCTGGACCAAGTACAAATAACATGGGAAGGTTGTTAAAGGCAAACATACTGGTAGACCAATGAAGACATCAAAGCATCAAAACAGAAAACGTATGTCTTGAAAACAGAAATTGTACAACGGAACAAGTGGGAGGAAACTGGAGTCAACATCTGTAACCAAACTGTAAGAAACCACCTAAAGGAAATGGGATTTACATACAGAAAAGCTTGATGAAAGCCGTCATTAACACCTAAACAGAAAAAACAAGGTAACAATGGACTAAGAAAAAGCAGTAGTGGACTGTCAGTGACTGGATGAAAGTCACATTTAGTGATGAATCGGGAATCTGCATTTGGCAAGGTGAAGTGGTCCAGTGATTGGCTGATTGGTACAGTAATGCTCAGTAATTGGATGTTGTCTTGACATTGGTGGAGAATCAATATAGCCTTCTTTTTATCATCCATACATTTAAAAAAGTCATTAAATATGTTTAAACGTCACTTTGTTGGAAGTGCTGGTGGAAACCGATTTATAAAGTGTATATTCATTCCACATCCTCTGTAGTTGAACTATCTTTATTCTGAAGGACTTACTGCTGTGTTTTGTAAGTGGATTGTTATTGATTGTGCAGAAATAGATTGAGATTTTATAGTGGTTTGGATTTTCGGCTGGTTACTGATATACGATCATCAGTTCTACTGTTATCCTTGCTGGAAAAATTTTGGAATCCTGTTTGGAACTTTACTATGGAAATGGAATATTCTTCCTTGGGAAAAATAATTATATTTTTGATGCTAAATGAATGGATTTACAAAATGAATAGATCTATATTTTAATGCTGAGTGTTTTGTAATGTTTATACGAAATTAAAGTAGAGATTTTATCGTCAGTGATGAACTGATGTCCCGGATTGTGGAATCTTTTCATGCTCAGATTTTATGCAATAAAAACTCTGCTGTACTTCAGTTCAATAAACATATAAATATAAAAGCATTCTCATAGCATGTATGTAGAATTCCATGTAGTTCCTTTAAATGTGGCTGAAAAATACACAACACTCCAGACTACAGCTGGTAACATGAACATCTTCAGGTGGGGCTCTGTTTATTTCCTGAGTGTTGAAATCACGCTCTCAGTACTGCATGTGGTGCCGCCGTTTCCTGTTTAAAAATGCAGATGTTTGTTTGGTTGGTTGTTTTTTTTTCTCTCAGGCCAGATGAGGGGTGTATGTTTACCTAGAGGAGTGATGTCACTGCATACACACTAATGAACTTGATGTTTATTTTTGGATTTTAAGATGTATGGCATTGTTGGATGCAGATGTAAAAATAAAATGTATTTAGTGGATCCACTCCATGTAGCCATGAGGGGTGGCACAAGCCAGTGTTCTTTCTCATGCCGATTCCAAGCCCGGATAAATGCAGAGGGTTGTCCCAGGAAGGAAAAGAATAAAAATAATTCCTTACCTGATCAGCAGTATCCCGGACACGCCCCCAAAACTGTTGGAATTTCTTTTTTGTTATCTAGTTCTTTCTCTTGCTGGTTCTGAGCGAGTTCTAATCATCTCGCGGATCAGTTAGTCTGTCATCCAGAGTTCTGGGTGGCTTGCAATAAAGGGACGTGTTCTCTTTTCACAAGCTCACCGAAGCTTTCAGAGGTGAACAGAGTATTTATACCTTTTACAGTATTTATGGGTGGGGGTCATAAGACTATGGAACTCTTGTATGATCTAAGTTATGAGACCAGTCCTGCCCAAGGTATGATCCCTGAGCTCTAAAGTTAAAAGAAAAGCCGGATAAACAGGAAACAAAGTAGATGCAAGGAGCTGATTACAAGAACAAATGGTTCTTGACCAATTGGTGACAGATTCCCACAGGAAGAGGAATATCTTGGACACAATACTTATAAGAACACTTTTGTGCTTTTCCATAGGGAAACAAATATAAATACATAATTAAAGGAGATCAAATACAGAAATAGAAATCGCTTCAACTTTGAAAACCTCTTTCAACGAGGTACCACATGAACCCGTATGTTATCCCTTCCTATAAGGAGAAGTCGGTTAAATAACCCATAGACTCACAGTGAACATAACCTTCAGGTTTGGTGATCAGAATAAAGATCTGAGATGCAAACCCTGAGGTTTTTCATCTTTAATTCAATATTTTCTCCATGAAACCTTCTCGCAAATAAAGGCTCTTGCCAAACCCATGAGAACCTGTTTTGTTTTTAATATCTTCAGTGGGAAACAGTCCTCTGCCCTTGCCCAGAGTCAGCTGAGATGGGCTTCAGTCTACCTGTGACCCTAATTAGGATTAAGCAGTTCAGAAAATGAATAAATTAATCTTCAGCAGGACCGTTACTCTTTAACATGAATAAAGAACCCACAAAACAGGTTTTAAATTTTCATATTCAATGCCAAATTAAACTTGTAATTCATTACAAAGTCATGCAAATAAAGAGAAGGGAATGCCTACATACATCACACACCCATCTGCTTCAGCAGGTTCCTGCAGAGCAAAGAACCGCTACAGAGTCACACCACACCCTGCCATCTTCAAGTGCTCGCATACTCTGAGGACCTGTCAATTATTTCAGGGTAACACTCTCTTATTATTTAAGACAAACACTAAAGAAATGAAATGGGGCGTGGGGAAAGTGGTGGTCTAGTGATATAGGGCGCTGGATCGCTGATCCAAAGGTTGGGGGTTCGAGTCCCACTCTCCACAAGGTTGTCACCCCCCCAGTGCAGCTAACTGGGTTATCAAAGGTGGGCCATGTCTCTCACGGTCTATGGTGAGAGGCATGTAAAAGAACCATTGCTGACTTTCGTAAGGAGTAGGCTGCAAAGGTTTCTGTCCCTTGCTAAAAAAGGGTTGTGACAGGAAGGGCATCCGACGTAAAAACCTTGGCCAAATTAAAAACGTGCGAATCAGATGATTTGCTGTGGCGACTCCCGAGTAAAAGTGAAAAAGCCGAAAGGAATGCTGTGGCGACTCCCGAGTAAAAGTGAAAAAGCCGAAAGGAAGACAGACAGATAGACAGACTAAAGAAATGAAACAGAAAATGCAATAAAGGTCTTAATGATCATCATCACCACTACCATCATAACCAATACCACCAATCATCACCACCACCATCACTACACCACCATCATTATCAGCAAACGCCATCACTACCATAAACACCACCAACAGCATGATCAAGACTCATCATCACCATCATTGCTACCATCTATCTTTTTCTCCCTCACCTTCATGACTGAAGTGGCCCCAAATGCCCTCCAGGTGTCCCAATATGTGTGGTAGCCGACTGTTCCGGGTGTGTATGCTCACTTTGGATGCTTAAATGCAGAAGTAATACCGTATAACAAAATAAAATAAATTAAAAAAAAAAAACACTGCCA
This sequence comes from Plotosus lineatus, assembly GCA_024760905.1. NCBI lineage: Eukaryota > Metazoa > Chordata > Actinopteri > Siluriformes > Plotosidae > Plotosus > Plotosus lineatus. Next base: position 139,698 of record CM045749.1, read on the forward strand.
ATACCACCACCAACATCTTCAGCACCAAGACTAACACTGCTGTCATCACCACGATCATAATGAACATCACCAATATCATGTAAAACTACAAATCACTAAAACATAAACATATGACAGTATTTTGAAATCAAACCTGAAATTGAGACAAATCGAATTTCTGAATCATCTTCAGAAGCAGAGAAATAAAAGGATACAAATGGAAGCAGACCTGTTAGTACCACCGGTGTGCTGTTCACCACTGGAGTCGGTTCATGGTGAGTAAAAGGAGGAAGTTTAGTGGTAAACTCAAAGGAAACGTTTCTTCTCGACTGTTATGTCTTCATTTCCTTTCAACTGTTCCCTTCAGGGGTTGCCACAGTGAATCATCTGCCTCTATCTCACCCTATCTCTGCATCTTCTTCTTTTACACCAACTACCTTCATGTCCTCCTTCATCACATCCATAAATCCCCTCTTTGGTCTTCCTCTAGGCCTTCTGCCTGGTAGTTCCAACCTCAGCATCCTACAACCAATATAGTCGCTATCCCTCCTCTGAACATGCCCAAACCGTCTCAATCTAGCTTCTCTCACTTTGTCTCCAAAACATCTTACATGTGCTGTCCCTCTGATGTACTCATTCCTTCTTCTCGACTGGTACGTAAACTCCTGTTAATGTTCATATTGACTATTTAGTTACACTTAGTGAATGTAGTGTTAGTAAATGTAGTGAACCGTAAAAACGATTTTATTTTAGCACTGGGAAAACCAAAATCACCGGAAATAATTATTCATGGGAAACTGGTTGGGCACGAATCAGGATACCAGGAGTCTGAGAGATCGCAGAGAAAACGGAATTAAAAGGAAGGACAATTTTCTGACGCCGGAGGGGAGCGTGCCGCTCCTATTTATAGCTCGCTGATTGCTTATTGCTGAATAGCTAATTGCATGGAAACAGGTGCGCTCTCTGGACCTCGCCTGCAGGTAACAGCCACGCCCCTCGCCAGCGCCTGCAATGAATGGAGAGAGAGAGAGTTAATGCTGCCAGCCAGCACAGACCATAACAGTACCCACCCACCCCTTGGGGTGCCACCTGGCACCCGACCAGGCTTGTCCAGGAACTGACAATAAAACTCTGCTAATAAGTCCGGGTTCAAGATTAGGGAGTGAGGAATCCAGGAGCGTTCTTTGGGGCCATACCCCTCCCAGTCCACAAGGTAGTGGAAACCTTGACCCCATCTGTATACATCGAGGATGTGATTGACTGTGAACACGGGGTGTCCATCAATCAGCCGGGAAGGAGGGGGTGGGGGTCAGTGGGGGGGTGGAGGGGACTTTCCACCACGGGCTTGATCAGGGATACATGGAATACCGGGGGTACTTTGAGTGAGGATGGGAACTCGAGTGGGACAGTGCTGGGGTTTATGATTTTTTTTCTATCACATAGGGTCCGATGTACCTGGGAGACAATTTCTTTGAGTCGACTTTCAGGGGCAGGTTGCGGGAGGAGAGCCAAACTTGTTGCCTGACAGAGTAGGAGGGTGCTGGGGTTCGATGATGATCAGCGATTCTCCAGTTTTGGGCTCTTTCCAGGGTGGCTAGTGCTTCCAGGGTGTCTTTCCATTCTTTCCAGGGTGGCACGTGCTTCTCTCCAGACCCGGCATGCTCTGTGAAACTGCGCCTGGACGGATGGAACTGCCACTTCGATCTACTGGCTGGGAAACAGGGGAGGCTGGAACCCGTTGATCACCATAAAGGGGGACATCTCGGTGGCGGTGCAGACCAAAGAGTTGTGTTCACGAACCCCAGGAATGTCTGCAGCTGTTTTCGTGTCCCAGGAGTCAGCCACTCCGCCACTGCCTTCACCTTCGCCGGATCGGGTCTTATCTGACCCTTCTCCATGATGAACCCCAGGAAAGAGACTGAGCGGACATGAAACTCGCATTTCTCTGCTTTGACAAATAATCTGTTCTCTAGGACCCTCTTTAATACCATTCTCATGTGACGGAGATGCTTATCATGGTCTTTGGAGAAAATCAGGATGTCGTCCAGGTACATGAAGCGGTTTAGCATGTCCCTAAAAACATCGTTAACCAAGGCTTGGAAAACCGCCGTTGGTTAGACCGAATGGCATGACCAAATATTTGAAGTGCCCCAGGGACGTGTTGAAAGCTGTCTTCCACTCGTCCCCCTCCTGAATCCGGACTAAGTGGTAGGTGTCTCTCAGGTCCAGCTTAGAAAAGACAGTTGCATCGTGGAGAAGGATGAAGGCCAAATCTATCAGAGGGAGATGCCTGAGTAATCAATGCAAGGTCTCAGGGTTTTGTCTTTCTTTTCTACGAAGAAGAACCCAGTGCCTACCAAGGATGATGAGGGCAGAATGAGTAAATGAGGGCCTGCAGTAAGCGAATGAGGGCCAGCAGTAAGCGACTCATTTATATATAATATAATTTATATATATATATATCTCCATGGCATCTGTCTCTGGCTTCGAGAGGTTGTACAGTCAGAAGGGAGCGTGGAACCTGGGAGTAAGTCGATGGCACAGTTGTACAGTCGATGAGGAGGTAATGAGCGAGCCCAGTCCTTGCTGAAGACCTCTTTCAGATCATGGTATTCTTTCGGCACGCCGGCCAAGTCCAGATCCTCCAGGTCAACCGGGGGTTTGTTAAGCTTGGGAGGGTACAGCCGCCAGTAAGTAGTGTTCTAGACAGTAGTCACTCCAGCTGTGTATGGTGAGGGTGTGCCAGTCGATGTGGGGATTGTGGGTCTAGAGCCATGGCCACCCCAGCACCAGGGGAGAGAGAGGGGCAGAGAGAACAAACAGTTCCAAACACTCCTGGTGGTTCCCGGACAGACTGAGCTTAACCGGCTTCGTCTTGTTCGTGACACGAGCTATGAGTCGGCCATCAATGGCCACTACCTCCTTGGGGGTTTTGAGTCATATATGGGTAGGTTGTGGAGCTCAACCATTTCCGGATCAATGAAGTTAGCGTCAGCGCCCGAGTCAATGAATATGTTGAAGGCATAGGTGTGTTGTGCGGAGTGCAGCGTACCCTGAACTTGCAGGTGTTCCCCGGGTGTCTTGGAGGGTTCTCTAGCCACTCCTCCACTCCTCGCTGTTGGAGCCTGTCGTGCGGGGCACTGGGCGAGGTAATGAGCCTATTCTGCCAGTAGATGCATAGACCCTTGGTCAATCACCGATGCCTTTCCTCTGCCATCAGCCTGGTGCGGCTCAGCTGCATGGGTTCATGGGATTCGTCCTCTCTCAGAGGAGGGAATGGCGAGGAGGTTTGAGGTAAGACAGGTAGACGAGACTGATCTGCTCCTCTCGGGATCTATCCCTCTCTCTCAGCTGGTTGGCCAGCCTAGTAGTCAAGTTAAATCCTCGAGAGTAGCGGTCTCATCTCGTGCTGTGAGCTCATCCTTCAGCCTTTCATTCAGACCCCGCAGGAAATCCCCACGGAGTGCAGGGTCATTCCAGCCGCTTTCGACGGCAAGAATCCAGAATCTGATTGCATACTTTCCTGTGCCTTGCTGGATTCGAAGGAGCTGAGAGCTCGCCTTCTTCCCTTTCACCGGATGATCAAAGACAGTTTTCATTTCCCACACGAACTGGTCAAAGTGGGAGCATAATTCTGGGGTATGGGTGGCGACTAATGCAGCCATGAGGCGATGGGGGGCAATAATCAGTGTCTCTCCCCTTTATGCCGGTCCCAAGCCCGGATAAATGCAGAGGGTTGCGACAGGAAGGGCATCCGGCGTAAAACTTCTGCCACATTAAAAATGCAAATGGTCAAAACAAAATCCATAGCGGATCGGTCGAGGCCCGGGTTAACAACGACCGCCATCAGTGCTGTCAACCAACAGTGCTGATGGAAATTGGACTACTGTTGGTCGAAGACGTCGAAGAAGGAGAGGCGGGAGGCCTGTCTGTAGGCAGAGAGAGAAGAGGAAATGCGTGAGCTTAGGACTGAGAGTAGGGACTTTGAATGTTGGAACTATGCAAGGAAAAGCTAGAGAGCTGGCTGACATGATGCAGAGGAGGAAGGTAGACATACTGTGTGTCCAGAAGACCAGGTGGAAAGGTAGCAAGGCTAGAAGCTTAGGAGCAGGGTTTAAGCTGTTTTATCACAGTGTGGATGGGAAGAGAAATGGAGTAGGGGTCATCTTGAAGGAGGGGTTTGTCAGGAATATTCTAGAAGTGAAAAGAGTGTCAGACAGAGTGATGAGTCTCAAGTTAGAAATTGAAGGCGTGATGGTCCATGTTGTTAGTGCTTATGCCCCACAGGCAGGATGTGAGTAAAAAGAGAAGGAGAGATTCTGGAGGGAGTTAGATGAAGTGATGCAGAGTACCCCCAGAGGTGAAAGAGTGGTCATTGGTGCAGACTTCAATGGACATGTTGGTGCAGGCAACAGAGGGGACGAGGAAGTGATGGGCAGGTTTGGTATCCAGGACAGGAACACAGAAGGACAGATGTTGATTGATTTTGCAAAAAGGATGGAAATGGCTGTGGTGAATACTTTTTTCTAGAAGAAACAGGAGCATAGGGTGACTTATGAAAGTGGAGGTAAGAGCACACAGGTAGACTACATCTTGTGTAGGCGATGTAATTTGAAGGAAGTCAGTGACTGCAAAGTAGTAGCGGGTGAGAGTGTTGCCAAACAGCACAGGATGGTGGTGTGCAAGATGACGCTGATGGTGAGAAAGGTGAAGAAGGCAAAGGCAGAGCAGAAGACAAAGTGGTGGAAGCTGAAAAAGGAAGAGTGTTGTGTTGTCTTCAAGGAGGAGTTGAAACAGGCTTTGGGTAGTCAGGAAGTGCTTTCAGATGATTGGACAACCACAGCCAATGTGATCAGGGAGATCGGTAGGAGAGTACTTGGTGTGTCCTCTGGAAGGAAAGTAGATAAGGAAACTTGGTGGTGGAATGAGGAAGAGCAGGAGTGTGTACAAAAGAAGAGGTTAGCTAAGAAGGAGTGGGACACAGAGAGGACCGAAGAGAGTAAACAGGAGTACAGGGAGACACAGCGTAAGGCGAAGGTAGCGGTGTCAAAGGCCAAACAGAGGGCATATGATGACTTGTATGATAGGTTGGACAGTAAGGAGGGAGAAAATGATTTATACAGGTTAGCACAGCAGAGAAATAGAGATGGGAAAGACGTGCAGCAAGTTCAAGTGATAAAGGACAGAGAGGGAAATGTATTGACTGATGACAGAAGTGTGCTGGGAAGATGGAAAGAGTACTTTGAAGAGCTGATGAATGAGGAAAATGAGAGAGAAAAAAAAAAAAAAAAAAAAAAATAGAAGGGGTGACCGTTGAGGACCAGGAAGTAGCAACGATTAGTAAAGGTGAAGTAAGGAAGGCACTGAAGAGGATGAAGAGTGGAAAGCTAGTTGGCCCTGATGACAAACCAGTTGAGGTATTGAAGTTTCTAGGGGAGGTAGTAGTAGATTTTCTGACGAGAATATTCAACAAGGTCTTAGAAAGTGAGCAGATGCCAGAGGAATGGGGGAGAAGTGTGCTTGTGCCCATTTTTAAGAACAAGGGAGATGTACAGAGTTGTGGCAACTACAGAGGGATAAAGTTGATGAGCCATACAATGAAGTTATGGGAAAGAATAGTGGAAGCAAGACTAAGGGCAGAGGTCAGCATTTGTGAACAACAGTTTGGTTTCATGCCAGGAAAGAGCACCACAGATGTAGTGTTTGCTTTGAGGATGTTAATAGAGAAGTACAGAGAAGGTCAGAAAGAGCTGCATTGTGCCTTTGTGGATCTGGAGAAAGCATATGACAGGGTGCCGAGAGAAGAACTGTGGTATTGTATGAGGAAGTCTGGAGTGGCAGAGAAGTATGTTAGAGTGGTGCAGGACATGTATGAGAGATGTAAGACAGTGGTGAGGTGTGCTGTCAGTGTGAAAGAAGAGTTCAAGGTGGAGGTGTGACTGCATCAAGGGTCAGCTCTCAGCCCCTTCTTGTTTGCTATGGTGATGGACAGGCTGACAGACGAGGTTAGACGAGAATCTCCATGGACTATGATGTTTGCAGATGACATCGTGATCTGCAGTGAGAGCAGAGAACAAGTGGAGGAAAATATAGAGAAGTGGAGGTATGCCCTGGAAAGGAGGGGAATGACGGTTAGTCTCAGTAAGACAGAATACATGTGTGTTAAAGACAAGGACCCAAGAGGAATGGTGAGCTTACAGGGGGCAGAGATAAAGAAGGTGGAGGATTTTAAGTACTTAGGCTCAACAATCCAGAGCAATGGAGAGTGTGGAAAAGAGGTGAAGAAGCGTGTGCAGGCATGGAATGGATGGAGAAAAGTGTCCGGTGTGATGTGTGATAGGAGAGTATCGGCAAGAATGAAGGGAAAAGTGTACAAGACTGTGATGAGGCCAGCGATGTTGTATGGTTTAGAGACAGTGGCCCTGGGGAAAAGACAGGAGTCAGAGTTGGAGGTAGCAGAGATGAAAATGTTGAGGTTCTCTTTGGAAGTAACAAGGATGGATAGGATCAGAAACGAGTACATCAGAGGGACAGCACATGTTAGATGTTTTGAGGACAAAGTCAGAGAGGCTAGATTGAGATGGTTTGGACATGTACAGAGGAGGGATAGTGAGTATATTGGTAGTAGGATGCTGAGGTTGGAACTACCAGGCAGAAGGCCAAGAGGAAGACCAAAGAGAAGATTTATGGATGTGGTCAAGGCGGACATGAAGGTCGTTGGAGTAAGAGTAGAAGATGCAGAGGATAGTGAGAGATGGAGGCAGATCATTTGCTGTGGCGACCCCTGAAGGGAACAGCCGAAAGAAAAAGAAGAACGATGGCGACTTCTAGCACCCAAGACGAGGCTTGATCCGTGAGTAGGCTCATAACGAAGACGGACTTACCTTGATCAGTGGTGTTAGTGAGCAGCTGCTGGCTGAAGACGAGTGAACACTGATGGAGGAACTGTGGAGACGATCGTGCCCGGATACCTGGCTGGCGTGGGGATGAGTGGTTCTCGGCACAGGGAAAGTATAGCTGGTGCTGGCGGTGCTGCTGAAGCGGAGAGTGAAGCCTGAGTGGGTGGGGTTGTGGCGGCGAGTTGGGTGGCAATGGTGTCCACCCTACCGCCAAACTGCGCCATGCTGGTGGTTATCCGCTGGAGGTTGTTCACAATTTGGTGCAGGGAGGAGTTGTTTCGTCCCAACTGGTCAGATAATGCCTGCCGGAGCTGGGCGGTTTCCACGGAGTCCATGTTTCAGGTCAGAAGATTCTGTTACGTCTGGAGCATATGCGTCAGACCCAAAGATGCATGAGACCATGCACGAAGATTCAATTTTTTGATTTGGGAAAACCAAAATCACTGGAAATAATTATTCATGGGAAACTGGTCGAGCACAAATCAAGATACCAGGAGTCTGAGAGATCGCAGCGAAAACGGAATCACAAGGAAGGACAATCTTCTGATGCCGGAGGGGAACGTGCTGCTTCTATTTATAGCTCTCTGATTGATGATTGCCAAATGGAAACAGGTGTGCTCTCTGGACCTCACCTACAGGTAACAGCCACGCCAGCGCCTGCAATGAATGGAGAGAGAGTTAACGCCACCAGCCAGCACAGATCATAGCAGTTAGTTCATTACGTAAATGACAGTGTTAATGTTTGATAAATTCACAGTTTAAACCAAATAGAATTGCTAAGTTTATTCACTCATTAATTTGCTGAGTCAATTATCCTGCCAGGGTCATGGGAAGGCTGGAACCTCCTCCAACTCTGGGTGCTGCAATGACGCTGTCCTCCGCTCCATGTGTGTGTGTGTGTGTGTGTGTGTGTGTGTTCACTTTAGATGAGTTAAATAAAGGGATACAGTGCATTTACCTTGCAGTACAACAAAATATGATTTTTTTTAAAAAATAAATAAATAAATAAAATAATCATCATAATACTGTGTGAACCTGGCAACCGTGCCACTTCCTCTAAGCCTTCTCTGTCATACATACTCTGAAGGGGTGGGGTAAATTAGCAGAGACACAAACCATCTCAGAGACTCCCATTTACATTAATATTTACATTTCACAGCACCAATGAGAGACATATATTTATTTAATTTATACAGCTGAAGATTAAGGGCCTCACTCAAGAACCCAACAATTGCTCATTAGTGATAACTGCGCTTTATTTATATAAAACATTGACGTTCATGTTACAGTTAAAAAAACTATTAATATTTACAATTAATAGCTTGTCGTGGAGGTGGGGCAGTGGTGGTCTAGTGGGATAGGGCGCTGGATAGCTGATCCAAAGGTTGGGGGTTCGAGTCCCACTCTCCACAAGGTTGTCCCTGCCCCCCCCCCCCCCCCCCAGTGCAGCTAACTGGGTTATCAAAGGCCGGCCATGTCTCTCACTCTCTATGGTGTGAGGCATGTAAAAGAACCATTGCTGACTTTCGACAAGAGTAGGCTGCAAAGCCGTCGGAGTGTTTCCACCCTGCGATGGCCTGGCGAGCTGTCCAGGGTGTACTCTGCCCTCGCCCGAAGTTGGCTGGGATGGGCACCAGCCTCCCCGTGACCCTAATTAGGATGAAGCGGTTACAGAAAATGAGCTGAGCTGAGCTGATGAGCTTGTCGTGGAGGTAATCCCCGAACACGGTGGTGGACACCTGCGGTGAAGGGGGCCGTCCAACTGTAGAAGGAGGCCTATCGGGTTTTATTAGCTTGTGGGACTCCTGAGGCAGCAAACAGGTATCGGCAGGCCAAATGTGCTGCAGCCGAGGCTGTCGCAGATGTAAAATCTCAGGTGTGGGAGGAGTTCGGTGAGGGCTTGGAGAGTGATTATCGGTTGACCTCAAAAAGCTTCTGGACCACCGTCAGAAGCTTTAGGAGGGGGAAGCGGTTCTCCACAAACACTGTTTACAGTCGAGGTGGGGAGCTGCTCACCTCGACCGGGGATGTCGCCGAGAGGCGGAAAGAATACTTTGAGGACCTCCTCAATCCCACCAACACGCCCTCCATGGAAGAGGAAGACCATGGCGTTTGGGTGGGGGTCCGAGCTCCGGGATTGGATGAGATCCGCCTGGAATATCTCAGGGCTCTGGATGCTGTAGGACTGTCTTGGTTGACATGTCTCTGCAACATCGCGTGGTCAGGGGCTGTACCTCTGGATTGGCAAACTGGGGCGGTGGTCCTAATTTTTAAGAAAGGGGACCGGAGGGTGTGTTCCAATTATCGGGGAATCACACTCCTCAGCTTACTTGGGAAAGTCTATGCAGGGTACTAGAGAGGAGGATCCAACCGATAGTCGAACCTCGGATTCAGGAGGAACAATGTGGTTTTCGTCCTGGCTGTATCACTCTTGACCAACTCTATACGATCCACAGGATTCTGGAGGGAACAATGGGAATGCACCCTCCGGGTCGGGAATGAGATCCTGCCTCAAGTGGAGGAGTTTAAGTATCTTGGGGTCTTGTTCACGAGTGAGGGAAGGATGGAGCAGGAGATCGACAGATGGATTGCTGCAGCCTCTGCTGTAAGCAGAGCCTGTACCGGTCCATCGTGGTTAAGAAGGAGCTGAGCCGCAAGTTGAAGCTCTCAATTTACCAGTCGATCTACGTTCCAACCATCACCTATGGTCACGAGCTTTGGGTAGTGACTGAAAGAACAAGATCATAGATACAAGCAGCTGAAATGAGCTTCCTTCGCTGGGTGGCAGGGTTCTCCCTTAGTGATAAGGTAAGAAGCTGTACCATCCATGGAGAGCTCGGAGTAGATCCGCTGCTCCTCCGCATTGAGAGGGGCCAGTTGAGGTGGCTTGGGCATCTGGTAAGAATGCCTCCCTGGTGTGGTATTTTGGGCATGTCCAACCGGGAAGAGACCCCGGGGTCAACCTAGAACACGCAGGAGGGACTATGTCTCTCGGCTTGTCTGGGACCTCCTTCGTGTCCCCCCGGGAGAATTGGAGGAAGTGGATGGGGAGAGGGACATCTGGACCTGTTTACTTAGGTTGCTGCCCCCGCAACCCGACCCTGGACCAGCGCAAAATGATGATATTTACAATTAATATTTACATATAAACATTCTATATTCAAGCCCTGTAATGACCTGGTGAGCTGTTCAAGGTCGGCTGCGATGGGCACCAGCCTCCATATAGATGGAATCTCTTCACATACGAACCTCATCCAGATTCCTACCAGGATTTTTCCACACTGTTAGAACATTAATATAAATTCATCACTATCAAGTTATTACAAGACACAAGCAATAAAATTTCATGTTAATTCTCTTTGGTTCAAAATTAAAAACTTTTAGCACATAAAAGCTCCTCACAAACCCATGAGAAAATGTTTGTTTTTAATATCTTCACAGGAACTTTTTAACATGAATAAAGAAACCATCAAACGAGTTTCAAAATTTTCATATTCAACGCCAAATTAAACTGTTTTCATTCATTCCAAAGTAAGTTAAATAAAGAGAAGGGAACACCCACATACATCACACGCCCATCTGGTTCAGCAGGTTCCTGCAGAAGAACCGCGACAGAGTCATACACCACATCTTGCCATCTTCAAGTACAGCAGGTATGATACTTGATTCTACCTAGACACACTTCACAAACACACACACCTTACACACATCTCACACACACCTCACAAACACACACACCTCAGATTACACAAACCTCAAACACTTTAGACACACTTCACATATACTTTACATACACCTTACTCATCTCATATACACTTTACACATACAACTTACACACACCTCACACACACACCTCACACACACCTGACACAAATCTTACACACACCTTACACAGCTGACACACACCTGACACAGCTCGCACAATCCTTTCAAACACCTGAAACACACCTCACACACACACACACACACACACACACACACACACACACACACACACACACACACACCTCACACTCACACCTTTAACAATCCACACACACACACACACACACACACAAACATTTCACACCTCACATACACCTCATGCACACGTTAAACACACACCTGACAGCACACCTTACACACACTTCACACACCTTTAGCAAACCTCATACAAACTTCACCCACCTTACACATACTTCACAAAACAATTACACCTTACACACCTTACAAACAAACATGCACAGCTCACACACACAACGTACACCACACACGCACACACACCCACACACACCTCACACCTTTCACACACCTCTCACATACAAACCTGACACAAACATTACATATGCCTTACATACACCTCACAAACACCTTACCCAGCATCAACACCCACCTATATAAACACACACACACATGCACACACACACACACACACACACACACACACACACACTTCATAAGCACCTTACACACACATTACACGAACCTTACGCATACTTCACACACACCTCACACACAACTTACAGACACATCTCTCTCTCTCTCTCTCTCTCTCTCTCTCTCTCTCTCACACACACAAACTTTGAGCAGCATCTGCTATGACAATTACATTAAATTATAATTATAATATTTCCTGGGAAAAGATATTCAGTTTACATGTTCATGTTTTACTTGCAGTATTTTACCTCATATCTCTCTCTCTCTCTCTCTCTCTCTCCCCTCTCGCCCCCTCTCTCTCCCTTCCCCTCTCTCCCCTCTTGCTCCCCTCTCTCTTTCCCTCACATGCTCTCTCCTCCCCCTTTTCTGCCCTCTCTCTCTCTCTCTCTCTCTCTCTCTCTCTCTCTCTCTCTCACTCCCCCCCCCCTTCGCCCCTACACACACACACACAAATATAAATAAATTTGCAGATATTTCAGTGGAGTGTTTTTATATAAATATTTTATTACTGTTATGCAGAATGTACTGGTAATAAAAATGGTTCAAGCTGGAGACGTGCAGAGTTGTGGCAACTACAGAGGGATAAAGTTGATGAGCCATACGATGAAGTTATGGGAAAGAATAGTGGAAGCTAGACTAAGGGCAGAGGTCAGCATTTGTGAACAACAGTTTGGTTTCATGCCAAGAAAGAGCACCACAGATGCAGTGTTTGCCTTGAGGATGTTAATAGAGAAGTACAGAGAAGGTCAGAAGGATTGTGCCTTTGTGGATCTGGAGAAAGCATATGACAGGGTGCCAAGAGAAGAACTGTGGTATTGCATGAGGAAGTCTGGAGTGGCAGAGAAGTATGTTAGAGTGGTGCAGGACATGTATGAGAGATGTAAGACAGTGGTGAGGTGTGCTGTCGGTGTGACAGAAGAGTTCAAGGTGGAGGTGGGACTGCATCAAGGGTCAGCTCTCAGCCCCTTCTTGTTTGCTATGGTGATGGACAGGCTGACAGACGAGGTTAGACGAGAATCTCCATGGACTATGATGTTTGCAGATGACATTGTGATCTGTAGTGAGAGCAGAGAACAAGTGCAGGAAAATCTAGAGAGGTGGAGGTATGACCTGGAAAGGAGGGGAATGAAGATTAGCCTCAGTAAGACAGAATACATGTGCATGAATGACAAGGACCCAAGAGGAACGGTGAGATTACAGGGAGCAGAGATAAGAAAGGTGGAGGATTTTAAGTACTTAGGCTCAACAATCCAGAGCAATGGAGAGTGTGGAAAAGAGGTCAAGAAGCGTGTGCAGGCAGGTTGGAATGGTTGGAGAAAAGTGTCCGGTGTGATTGTGTGATAGGAGGGTATCGGCAAGAATGAAAGGAAAAGTGTACAAGACAGTGTTGAGGCCAATGATGTTGTATGGGTTAGAAACAGTGGCCCTGGGGAAAAGACAGGAGGCAGAGCTGGAGGTAGCAGAGATGAAAATGTTGAGGTTCTCTTTGGGAGTAACGAGGATGGATAGGATTAGGAATGAGCACATCAGAGGGACAGCACATGTAAGACGTTTTGGAGACAAAGTCAGACAGGCTAGATTGAGATGGTTTGGATATGTACAGAGGAGGGATAGTGAGTATATTGGTAATAGGATGCTGAGGCTGGAACTACCAGGCAAAACGCCTAGAGGAAGACCAAAGAGACGATTCATGGATGTGGTGAAGGAGGACATGAAGGTCGTTGGTGTAAGAGAAGAAGATGCAAAGGATAGGGTGAGATGGAGGCAGATGATTCGCTGTGGCGACCCCTGAAGGGAAAAGCCGAAAGGAAAAGAAGAAGAAGCTGCAATCTGGGAATCAGATCCTAAATACTATAACAAAAGAATAAATAAATAAAACACATCATTGAAATCCGGTGTTTACAAAATAATTCACTGGCCAAAATTAGGATTTATGTTTTTATTTTGAAATATAAAATCATCATATTTAAATCTGTAGTTAAAGTAGTTCTATTAAAGCCTTAAACATGGCTATCATTTAAAAGTGGTTTAAAAGTGGTTTCTCTGGAAAATTTAAATTCTGTTAAAATTACATTATTAAGAATAATAAGCACACCGCAGTAAAATGTTAAAGGAAAGGAGGTACCAACAGGAGGATTAATTTCTATGTCGCTCAGTTTATTTTAAAGGTAAAAGGTTGGTAAAGTCTGTTGGGTTTTTCCACCCGAGCCTCGTGGCTCATCAGGCTGGTGCTTATCCCCGGTTTCCATAGCGTGAAGCAACCAGGAGTTCAACTCCCCCTGGATGAGACGCTAGTCCATCGCAGGTTACCTTCCCAGTATATTTTTACTGGTACCCATTTATTGCTGGGTGAACAGAGGCACACTTGTAGTTGAGACCTTGCCCAGGGGTCTTAGCACAGTGAGGGTCTCAGTGGGATACGAACTCACAACCTCCCGATCATGAGCGCAGCACCCTAACCACTATGCAACCGGCCCCACTCAGTTTATTTTAGGGGGCATGGTATTGCAGTGGTTAACACAGCCACCTAACAGCAACAAGGTCCTGGGTTCGAATACCTTGCTCGCTCAGGGCATTTCTCTGTGGAGCTCCCAAGGGTTTCACCCAGGTTGGCCCTGTGATGCTTTGCCGAGCTGCTCAGGATGCATCCTTCCCTCGCGCCAAGTTGGCTGAGTTGGGCGCTAGCCTCCCCATGACCCTAATTAGGATTATGCGGCTTAGAAAATGAATGAATGCAGTTTATTTGAGGAAAAAATGCAAAAGCTAACACTTTAGAAAATATATTTGGGCTTCAGTTTAAAACTACATAATTTACAACTTATCCTAAAATTCTTATAATGGTACTGAACACAGCAGTGGCACATCAGAGTGCCATCAGTATTGTATCGTTGTAGTTAAATTAAACAACACAGCAAAACTTGGCATTTTATATTATAAACTAGGGATGCACTCTCAGGTAGTGCCACCTTACAGACTGAAGAGTAAGTAAAAAGTCCTCTCTGGGTCCTATACTGGTTTCAATTACCCATCAGCCCATCTAACAATATGCTCTATCACACATGGATGTGCATTTATACATATATGCATCTATATATACATACATATTATACACACACACAAAAGGAAATAATTTCAAGGTCAAAGCAAGATCACAATGTTTTGAGGCTAGAGGAGTATTTACAATTTTGACAAGTTCTGTGTGTATAGTGTGCATGTTCTCCCCGTGCTTGTGTGGGTTTCCTCTGGGTTCTCTGGTTTCCTCCCATAGTCCAAAAACACCCACAGTAGATTAATTGGCATTTCCAAATTACCCCTAGGTATGAGAGTGAATGGTTGTGTGAGTGTTGGCCCTGTGATGGCCTCGCGAGCCATCCAGGGTGTATCCCACCCTTGCCTAAAGTTGACTGAGATAGGCACCAGCATCCCTGCGACCCTAATTAGGATTAAGCGGTTTGGAAAATGAATGAATGAATATCCGACAAGGATTCTACCTCAAACTGTGTTTCTGTTTGTGAACAGCCCTCCACTTCCGTATCTGAGCAGCCTTACATTTTCTGCATCAGGCCCTAAATCATCTTCCACCTGCTTACCTAGACCAAATGCCCACGGACTGACTTATTTTACGCACCTACCTCCAGGCCCAGGTTTGCCCAGGGATCAACATATGGGTACCCTGGAATGCAGCCTTGAAGGCCTCTACCATGTCTGCTGTCAAATCCTGCATGCATGCAGCATGATTTCTGCAGCAGTACACATGTGGCTGGTTCTGGGCTTGCAGACCCCAAATCAAGACACTTGGATGCAGATGACCCGAGCTAATAATGACTAATAAGGGCAATTAAGAGGATGCTATTTCAGAGCACCCGAGCATGAGCCATTAACATTAATATGGGTTGTAGGTCTGCTTGTCAGCTTGCGTGATTTTTGTCCATGAGTTTTTAGGCTCCTTGAATCGCCACCCTCCTCCTTATATCTCCACCCACTTTCTGCCCCCACCTCAGTGCCCAAACATTGAGGTTCTACCTGGTTGACGAAAGCATAGCTGCCCTCCGCCTTCGGGTTTGGGGACAGGTCCTGATTGTTATTTGTGCTTATGCACCAAATGACAGTTCAGAGTACCCATCCTTCTTGGAGTCTTTAGGGGGTGTTTTGGAGACCACTCCCTCAGGAGACTCACTCGTTGTCTTGGGAGACTTCAATGCCCATGTGGGCAATGATAGTGACGTGGAATGGTGTGATCGGTAGGTATGGCCTGATCGGTAGGTATGGCCTCTCCAATCTGTGCCCGAATGGTGTTTTATTGTTGGACTTCTGTGCTCATCACAGTTTGTCTATCATAAACACCATGTTTGAACATAAGGGTGTCCATAAGTGCACTTGACACCAGGACACCCTAGGTCGCAGTTCAATGATCGACTTTGTAGTTGTGTCACCAGACTTGTGGCCGCATGTTCTAGACACTCGGATGAAGAGGGGAGCCGAGCTGTCAACCTAGCACCACCTGGTGATGAGCTGGCTTGGTTGGTGAGGGAGACTGCCTTCCTGACCTGGCAGGCCCAAGCATGCAGTTAGGGTCTGCTGGGAATGTTTGGTGGAGTCTCCTGTCTGAGAGGCATTTAACTCCCACCTCCGGCAGAGCTACAACCACGTTCTGGAGGAGGCGGGTGACATGGAAAACGAATGTGCCATGTTTTGTGCCTCCATTGCTGAGGCAGTAGCCCATAGCTGTGGCAGGAAGGTCTTCAGTTCTTGTCGTGGCGGTAACCCCCAAACCCGGTGGTGGACACCTGGTGGTGATGGGGGCCGTCCAGCTAAAAAAGTAGTCCTATCAGGTCTTATTGGCCTGTGGGACTCCCGAGGCAGTAGACAAGTACTGGCAAGCCAAATGTGCTGCAGCCGAAGCTGTCGCACATGCAAAATCTCAGTTGTGGGAGGAGTTCGGTGAGGGCCTGGAGCGTGATTATCAGTTGGCCTCAAAAAGCTTCTGGACCACCATTTTGACGCCTCAGGAGAGGGAAACGGTTCTCCACAAACACTGTTTACAGTGGAGGGGGGAACTGTTTACCTTGACTGGGGATGTCATCGTGCATTGGAAATAATATTTTGAGGACACCCTCAATCCAACCAACATGTCCTACATGGAGGAGGAAGATCCTGGGAGTTTGGGTGGTGTTCTGCCCATCACTGCAGGGGAAAGTCACTGAGGTAGTCAAAAAGCTCCTCGGTGGTCGGGCTCCGGGATTGGATGAGATCCTTTCTGAATATCTCAGGGCTCTAGATGCTCTAGGACTGTCTTGGTTGACACATCTCTGCAACATCGTGTGGCCCTCAGGGGTTCTGTACCTCTGGATTGGCAAACCGGAGGTGGTCATCCATCTTTTTAAAAAGGGGGACCAGAGGAAGTGTTCCAATTATTGGGAAATCACACTCCTCAGCCTACCCCGGAAAGTCTATGAGGGGTAAAGAGAAGGATCCGACCGAAAGTTGACCCTCAGATTCAGGAGGAACAATGTGGTTTTTGTCCTGGCCATAGCACTCTTGACCAACTCCATACGCGCCACAGGATCCTGGAGGAAACAATTGGAGTTTGCCCACATGTGTTTTGTGGATTTGAAGAAGGCTTTTGACCGTATCCCTGGGACTATCTTGTGGGGCGTGCTCTGGGAGTATAGCGTTTTGGACCCGTTGCGACAGGCCATTCGATGTCACCGGAACCAGAGTTTGGTCCATATTAGTAACAACCAGTTGAATTCATTTCCATTGAGGGTTGGAGTCTGCCAGTGCTGTTCTTTTCACAGATTCTGTTCATAATCTTTATGGACAGAATTTCTAGGCACAGCTAAGACATTGAGGGGTTCTAGTGTGGTAGCCATTGGATCTCATCTCTGCTTTTTGCAGATGATGTTGTCCTTTTGGCTTCATCAAGCTTCATCCAGCTCTCATTGGAGCGATTCGCAGTTGAGCACGAAGCGGCCAGAATGAAAATCTGCACCTCCAAGTCTGAGGCCATAGTTCTCAGTCAAAGGTGGAATGCATCCTCTGGGTCAGGAATGAGGTCCTGTCCGAAGTGGAGGAGTTTAAGTATCTTGAGATCTTGTTCACAAGTGAGGGAAGAATGGAGCGGGAGATCGACAGATGGATATCCTGCAGCCTCTGCTATTAAACATAGCCTGTACCAGTCCCTCATGGTTAAAAAGGAGCTGAGCTGCAAGGCAAAGCTCTCAATTTACCAGTCGATCTATGTTCCAACCCTCACCTATGGTCACGAGCTTTGGTTAGTGACCAAAAGAACAAGATTGTAGATACAAGCGGGTGGAATAAGCTTCCTTCCCCAGGTGGTGAGGCTCTCCCTTAGAGATAATGTGAGAAGCTCTACCATCTGGGGAGAGCTCCGAGTAGAACTGCTGCTCCTCCACATTGAGAGGGGCCAGTTGAGGTGGTTTGGGCATCTGGTAAGAATGCCTCCTGAACGCCTCCCTGGTGTGGTGTTTCAGGCATGTCCAAACTGGAAGAGCCCCTGGGTCAACCTAGAACATGCTGGAGGGACTATGTCTCTCAGATTGTCTGGGAATGCCTCGGTGTTCTCCTGGAAGAGCTGTAGGAAGTGGCTGGGGGAGAGGGATGTCTTGACCACTCTGCTTAGGTTGCTGCCAAAACCCGACCCCGGAAGAAGCGCAATAAGATGATGATGATGATGATGAGTTTTTAGGTAACATTCCTCTCCGTGCTGTTTGGATATTTTGTTTAAGTACTTTGTTAGTCAGTCAGTGCATTTGCCATCTTAAATTTATCCCTATTTGTTTGTTGATTTGTTTGTTGATTGTTGGTTTAACCAGAATTAGCCTCATTAGCTATAGCTAGTTAAGTACCCTTTTTCTTTGATTACTTTGATTTCTTCTTCATTGTTTTGCTTTATGTTGATTAAATCTCAGCTATCTGAGCTTCATCCGGCCTCCTTCCCTGCACACTGCACCATCCCCTACTGACAGGTCTACAAAAAAGTTTTAATCTGTTTTCTTTTTGCTTTTTGACATTTGTGATTTATTCTTTATTTACCCACTTTGGGGGGGGTAAGTTCCATTAGTTAAATTACTCACATGTAATTCATTATCTGCAATATATATCCATCAGGACTGTGGGGAGCTGGACTCAATCCTCAGTTGACTTCAGACAGGTGGGCAGGTAAATCCTGAACAGGTCACAACTACTGCAGGGCAATGTCTTTCATTCATTTATGTGAGATAATTTTAATAAGCATTCCATTTTATTTTATTAATTATTATTAATAATAATAACATTAATTTATTAATATGTACAATTCTGTACTGCTAACCCTTCTAATGAGTTATAAAAATTCTAGCTGTATTTTTATTTTTCCAGAAAATGTTCCTCGATGGTTCTTTGCTCGTTACTGCCCTCCTGTGGACCCAAATGTCTCTCACCAGTGCAGGAACAATCCTTGTGTATCCAGTGGAAGGAAGTCGTTGGCTCAACATGAACTTCATCCTGCTTGAACTACATAAACGAGGTCACGAACTGACAGTGATACGTTCTTCAAGGAGTTTACAGATTCCTGAAAATGCTCCTCACTACAAATCACTGACCATCCAGGTCACTCAATCCATCAAACTGGATAAACCTGATCTAATGCTGTCACTCCTAAAAAGGTACGTTGAGACCCGAAAAAGCAAATGGTCCATTTGTTCCTTTCTGGCATTTTATCAAGAGTTTTTTACCTTCATGGAGCAAGGTAAAAGAGTGAGTGCTGTGATGTTAAGAACCATCTTGGAAGATAAAATGGTGATAAAAACTCTCCAAAGCACCAAGTATGATTTGATTTTAACTGATCCATTTTATGGAAGTGGAGTCGTGTTGGGTTCATACTTGGGTTTACCAATAGTGCTTAATGCTCGCTGGATAATGAACAAAGAAGCACATTTTTCAATCGCACCCTCTCCTCTTTCCTACGTCCCAACATTTGGATCTGAAGTCAGTGATGATATGACTATCACCGACAGACTGAGGAACTTGTTTCACTATGCTGTTTTACAGTACACGGATTACATGATCACTAGACCCGCTTACCAGGACACCATAGCAAAGTTTATAAATCCAGACACTAACATCTTATCCCTTGTCCAAGATGCAGATCTGTGGCTAATGCGAGTAGATTTTGTGTTTGAGTTTCCTCGGCCCACGATGCCAAACGTGGTCTATGTTGGGGGATTTCAGTGCAAGCCTTCTAGTCCTTTGCCTGATGAGTTAGAGATGTTTATGCAGAGTTCAGGGGAACATGGTGTGATCATTATGTCGTTTGGGACTAGATTTGACAGTGTGGGCCTAGAACTGTCTGAGATATTTGCTACCACTTTTGCTCATCTACCTCAGAAGGTGGTTTGGCGATACACAGGACCAAAACCTTCCACGATGGGAAACAACACACTCATTTTAGACTGGATTCCACAGAATGACCTTCTTGGACATCCAAAAACGAAGGTTTTCATAACCCATGGAGGAACAAATGGAATTTACGAGGCCATATATCATGGTGTTCCAATGCTAGCAGTACCACTCATCCTGGACCAGTTTGACAACATGGTACGTCTGAAAGTGAAAGGTATAGCTGAAGTTCTGGAGGTCACAGAATTGAGTGTCGATACATTAACTCAATCTCTGAGAAATATGTTGGATGGAAAGCAGCCCTACACTGAGAACATACGCAAGATTTCCTCTCTACATCGTGACACACCACTAAAACCAATGAACAGCATCATCTTCTGGTTGGAATTTATCATGAGACATAAAGGAGCCGCTCATTTGCGTACCCAGTCGTATAAGATGCCCTGGTACACATATTATAACGTGGACATTTTAGCATTCCTGCTCAGTGTGTTTATAATCTCATCTCTGCTTTTTGGTCTGATCTGTAAACATCTGTATAAAGCACTGGAGAAAAAGAGGAAAATCAAACAGCAGTAAGAGCTGGAACACCTCTCAGCGCTCTTAACTCACCATACGTTCCCTGCTCCTGTTATGTTCTATCAAATTAATCTTATATAAACTATTATAAGCTAAATTTCAGGGAGAATTTTTGAAGTCTTCAAAGTGTAAAAGAGTGTAGTATGGTTGCTTGAAAAAAATCAATTATAGTTAAAGAACATTAGTTTGACATCCAGTGGAGATGTGAATCCATCCCTGAATTTATTAATGATGCTGTCATATGACAGACTCGGTTCTTGTACTGGAAACTCATATCAGACCCTATTTAAAATATTGTGTACCTGATTGGTTTGCTTATTTGCAAAGCAATAAATACATGCTAGAGAATGTTCAGAGAAGGGCAGAAAAGGCTTCACCTAAAATTATTCATCTTCTACATGAGGAGGAGTTTTGAAGGTTGAAGCCGACTTCCCTTTAAAACAGATGAATTTGTGGAGATCTGAGAGAAATGTACAGAATTGTTGGGAACATTGAAAATGTAGATTCTAGTGCTTCCTAAGTCAGGCCTTAGAGGTCACTCTTGAATGCTGGAAACACTGTGTGAGAAATTATTTTTCTGTAACAAGTTAATTACCCTGCAGAATCATCTCCCTCTGGTTGTGCTCTCAGTCAGTGTTGTTAACAAGTTTAAAAATAAATATATAATTGTAACTTTAAATGATGTGTGCTCTCCTGTAGTTTGTTACTTTTATCTTTGTATATGATGTGTGCATTTTTTCTTAACATGTATAACATTTGATCACATTAATAAATGCATAATGAATTAAAAAAGGAAAACCACTGGTGCCAGAAGAATCCATCAAGTGGTGTGCTTCAGATCAAGATCCTTCCCTTCTCTGAACCCTCTAATCCTTCAGGTACTGAAGAGAGACCAGTCCCATCCAGCATCACAGTACACACGCACATCCACACACACACATTCCATTTGTTGACTTGTTCGTGAATGTTTCTGATAATGAATTTCTGCTCCACAGTTCCTCTGCCTATCCTGAAGCCCGTTTGTCCTTTCCTAAGTAATGAGTCAACACCTTCTTGTAATCTGTTGACCAGTATCCTGCTGATCACCTTGCTGGCCATCAGCAATAATGTAACCCCCCCTCCAGTTACTGCATTCCTGAAGATTTCCTTTCTTTGGAATTTTGTAAATGAGCCCTTTCATCCATGCAGTTCTTACAGTTTGCTCTATATCTGCTTTGAGCATCTCTACTGTAATTTGGTCTGCTCCTGGGGCTTTCCCATTGTTGAGGGCTTTCAGTGCTGTTTTGATTTCCTGTAAAGTTGGGGCTTCTGTATATATATCAATTTCTTCTCTCTCCTCTTCTTCTTCCTCTTCCTGAGGTGGTTCCTCTGGTGCATCTCTGTTGAGCACTTCCTGGAATTGCTTCTTCCATCTTTGTAACCTGGCCTCTTTGTTCTTTATCAATTCTCCATTCTTGTCCTTCACCGCTATAGCCTGTCTGGTGCTTTGTCCTGTCAATTTCTTCACTATGCCTCCCATTTTCAGCTGCTGCTGCCTGTGCTCTCTTTGCTTTCTCTGACATCCATCTTCTCTTATCCTCCATTACACTCCTCTTCACATCTCTGTCCTCCCTGTATAGTTCCTTCGTCATGTTCCTAATCCTTTCTGAGCAGGTGGTATCTATCTTAGTCTTAACACATTTCCTCTCATCTATCAACTTCCAGGTGGTATTGCTGATCCATAGTTTTCTTTTCCCTTTCCTGAATCCAAGAACTTCTTCTGCAGCGCTGACATATGCACTTCTCCAGCTTGCTCCTTACTGCCTCGCAGAACTTATTCTTTGTTTCCTCATCTTTTAGTATATCCACATTGAGTTTTGGCTTGGCCTTGCTTTTGTTCCTGTGTGACTTGAGACATAGCTTGATGCTGGTCCTCATCAGGTAGTGGTCGCTGTTGGCACCTGCTCCTCTCTGCACCCGAGAATCCAGTACAGACGACCTCCACTGCCCGCTAATCAAAAGGTGGTCAATTTGGTTTCTCACTCTCCCATCAGCTGAAATCCATTTTGCTTGGTGGATGTCTTTGTGGGGAAATAACGTTCCTGTGATAACAAGCCCGTTCATCTGGCTATACTCACACAGTCTCTGTCCATTGTCATTCTGTGTTCCTAGACCGTGTGCTCCCATTGTTCTCTCGTAGCCAGCGTTATCCTTGCCAACTTTGGCATTGAGGTCCCTCATTACGATTATGATGTCATTTTTGTTGCATCCATCTACTGTGACCTGAAGCTCCTGATAGACTTGTTCCTTCTTCTGATTTTCCTTCTCATTTTGGGCATAGACTTGAATGATGGTGATTCCTCTGTATCTGATGTAAAATCTAGCTGTTATGATTCTCTTATTGATGGGCATCCACTCCATGAGCGATTTTCCAGCTTGCTGGCAAGTCATGATGGCAACTCCCCCTTCATGCACCTCCTCATCTCCACTGTAGATTATTGTTTGTCCTGTCGCTAACTTTGTCCTGCCTGCTCCTGTCCATCTGCTTTCACTGATTCCGAGTATGTCTAGGTGGTATCCCTCCATCTCTCTTGCAATCTGTGCTGCTGATCCTTCTCTGTACTTTGTCTTTACATTCCAGTGTCTAATGGTGAGGCTAGTTTTGGGACTTGCAAGGGACCTTGTCAGACGTTCGGTTATCCAGAGGCTTTCACCCATCGTCGTCATGATGCCGGTATCGGCAATCCCCGCTCCTCCCTGACTTTCTTGATTAGTGTACTCCAATAACCTGTAACTGGCTTGATTTTACAGGAGGAGGTAGTTAACCTTCTTCCCAAACCCAAGACCTGGAAGGCCAGGGTTTTCTGTCGGGGTAGCCTTCCCTTAGACTGCGTTGGTCCACATGTGCAATCCCCCATCCGCCACCCTGAGTCTGCGCCCCTGCACCGTGCAGTCCCAGTGCGAAGGCTTCCTGCTGAATTATGCATATATCCTCGTGCTTGATGCTTGGGTGGAAGTTCCTTGAATGAAAGTGTTTTGCTGAGCCTGCAAACTCACGACCAACCTATCAGTGGTAGCCAGATGTTCTTGCGGTGACATGTTGTTAGTGTAATTAGCATGTTTGGTGGAAAAGTAGTGGCTGATGTTATATTCTTTTAAAACCGCAATGGTTTCTCTGAAAAAAAACAAACAAAACAAAACAAACAAAAAAAAACAACATATACAGGCTTTGTCCGAACTTCAATAAAAAAGTGTTTAGGTGTCCATTCCTTATGAACCACCCGGCACTCAATGTTGACTTTTATTTTCTCTGACATTGCTGCGATGGGCTTTGTGCAGTAGAAGGGTGATAACAGGAAGTGGCTCGAGCTCTGCAAATTTAACTGACTGTGCGTAATGTGCCACTGGGTTGAAATGCTGTTATTACAAGTCAACGTCAAATGAATGCAATCGATCAATAATTCCCATCAAACATGAATTCTGTACCAATCAGTCTTCAGCGGTCCGGATTAAAAAGACCAATGGGCCAGATGTTGCCTACGGGCCATAGTTTGCCCACCACTGACCACCCTGATGAGATCATTCACGTGTTCCAAATCTTTAGCTTGATTCTGCACTTGGTGTTGAATTTTAATAAACATGAAAAAAAAGAAACAAAATATATAAAATTTAAAAATACTTTTTATTTATTTTTTTAAAAATAGTGCGAAAAGTTAATTTACTAAAAAGCTGCATGAACATTTGAAGGCATTTTTTGTCCCTGTTGATGAACACCTTTATCAAGCAAGTAACACATTGTAATAAAAAATTAACAAAAACAAGTTTTATACAAATAGTATTTGATGACTTTGTTTGCATATACAGGGAGTCCTGTTTACGATGCTGATCCATTTTTAAGAAACGATGTAACCCGATTTTCAGTGTAAGTAAACCAGTCAACTTTAATGAGCTTTTATTTTGAAAATATCTATTTTTATATCAGTCCCAAAATGTTAGGGGGCAGCAGTGACAACTTGGCAATAGTGAAGTTTGAACCCCTAGTCTGCAAATCAGCAGGCCAGCACCCTACCAATGGGCCACTTCTGCCCTGACCACATGACTCACTCATTTTCTATAATAAATAACCAAAACTCTATGAGGACAAAATAATCTTGCTTTGAGCCATCTTCCATTCCAGACATATATGAGCCACCCCACTGAAAGTAGGCTCTTGGGTCCAAAAATGAAAAATTAGTTTTTATACAGTCAGATCGAGGAGGCCCAAAGCTGCAAAATGCAGAAAAAAAAGTTTGTCAATACCTTGAAAACTGAGCGAGCTATGCCATTTCTTGTGTCAGCATTCAACTAAAATTTCAAAAGATGTTTTAGAGAAAAATGAGCACAAAGACTGCACTTCTTCCAAGATCATTAGTCCTTAGCAACCAAACATTTTTATGCACTTCAGCCATATAAACTTTTAGAAAACATTTCTCGGAAGAGTTTTAGGAAAAGATGATAATCATTGTATAATAAATCATTGTGATTTTAATCTGACATGCCCTTTTTAAACCCATCAGTCACCGTGGTAAGCCCCAAAAATTAACAAAAAATGACTTTTTTTCATTTCTGTTTATTCCAATAAGATCAGTATGTATCTTTTTGACCATTATATAAAGGTTCAAATGCCTTAAAATGATACTGGTTGAAAAATCACATCTTCTTCACAAACACCACTCATCACACTTTTATTAACAGATGCCTCTTCTTCATCAACATCAAAATCAAAATCTTCATCAACACAGCTGGCATTATCATCATCATCATCATCATCATCATCATCATCAGTTTGTTTATATGTAAAAGGTATGAAACATTTAAGTATTTTTCAGGTCTTGACCAATTTTCGTACAAAACTAAACAACCCACGATCCAGCATGTCCAGTCCAGACAAGATTACACACAAATCAAATGATCAAAAAAATTCCATAATCGAACTTTGCCTGCAGAGAAAAATACCAATACTCATACAATACTCAATACGTATTAAGTTTCTAAAGTACATAATACTGAGCATATGGGATTTTCTTTGACTGAATTGCAATGGAATCTTGTTTTTTTCTTAATATTCCAGCAGACCTGATGTATCATACACACACACACACACACACACACACACACAAAGACTGTAAGCAGTGGGTGACTGCTCATTTGTGCATCTATAGCACCATTTGGAGGCAGTGGTGGTCTAGTGGTTAGGGCGCAGGATCGCTGATCCTATGGTTGGGGGTTCGAGTCCCCACAAGGTTGTCCCCCCAGTACAGCTAAATGGGTTATCAAAGGCAGGCCATGTCTCTCACTGTCTATGGTGAGAGGCATGTAAAAGAACCATTGCTGACTTTCGTAAACAGTAGGCTGCAAAGCCGTCAGCGTGTTTCTACAACCTGGAGAGGGATTGGCTCCGCCAGGCCAAACAGCCCAACTCTCGCCATGAAGGTGCCCCACTTCCTTCATATACCGTATTTTCCTCCATTCTAATTGCACGAGTTCATCTGGATGCTGCTAATTTAACCGTTTGCACACTGTGTGTGTGTGTGTGTGTGTGTGTGTGTGTGTGTATGTATATGTGACAGAGAGACAGAGAGAGAGAGAGAAATCATCTTTTTGTTATGGTCTGTGTTTTGGGGAACTTTGATTTTGGCTCTCTGCTTCTAACTAACTGTTTACTCTCCACTTCGGCTGGGAGGCGTGGTTGAGCTGCTTGGTGGCTCACACCTGAATTCATTACAGTATTCTCATTTACTCCCAATAAACAAAAGCAGGCTCACCTCTGCGCCAGAGGATTAACTCACATCACATCACCGCTTCTTTGGTTTGTAACGCTCTCTAACTCTCTCACTCTAAAACTCTGTTTTCTACTAGCTAGGGCTGAGAGGCGAGGCTGAGCTGCTCGGACTTAATGCCGTTCATACCTGAATTCAGTTATCTTATGCCTAATGCAATTCCTTCCTCTAATTGGCATTTTTTTAAACTACAGTGCTGTATGTTTCAAATAAAATGCATTTAAAGGTGTTTTTATATGTATGATGTATACTGTTTATATTTTATTAATAAATATCACAGTAAAAAAAATAAGTTTTTCTTAATCATTACTACATTTTACTACATTAATAGTGAATTATTGAGTAAGACTGTCTATAGAATGTGTTTAAGAAGCATATTTTAGCCCATGTAATAAATACATAGTATTTTACTTCCAGCTGCTGATTCGCATATGTAATATGATACATGGAGTTTTACTTCCCGGTACAGAACTCGTGGATTATCTTCATTTGAGGGAGGGGCCGGAACTGAGCCCCCGCGAATATCGAGGGCCTACTGTATATACCATTTTCCAAGTCTGTTAGGTTCACGGGGAGGAAAGGGCCTATTTCGATATTGGGCATTCAACATTGGGAAAAGACGGTGTACACCCTGAAAGGCTCATGACCATTGTAGGGCAACACACACACACACACACACACACACACACACACACACACACACACACACACACACACAGACAGACAGACAGACAGACACACAAGTAACATTCACACCTGGGGACAATTTTGACTTATAGCCTTATGTGCATGTTTTTGGGCTGTGGGTGAAACCAGAATACTCAGAGGAAACCCATGCAAACACGGAGAGAACATGTGACCTTCACACAGAAATACCTGAGCCCTGAACTCAGTGCCTTGAGGAAAAGATAGGAATCAATGTATCAGCCGAAGTAAATCTGACTCCACTGTATTAGTCAGCAATATGAGGGTGACAGAGGTCTGAGCTGTGGGTAAACTTTGACTTCACCCACAACAGTTTACCAGACCATCGCAGGGCCAATAAACACAACCACACACACACACACACACACACACACACACACACACACACACACACACACACACACACTCAAACACATCCACAGTGACATGTATCAAGTGTGTTGTTAGTATCGGTCAGTCATGCTATGTAGGATGTGTGTGTGTGTGTGTGTGTGTGTGTGTGTGTGTGTGTTGTTTCTGTCGCTTTTATTAAAATTAAAAATATTTTACAATAATACCCCTCCCTGAATCACCACCTTATCTTGACCTAATGATCCCAGAAGCTATGTTGTCGGGGGCACAATGCCCCTGGTAGGGTCACCCAAGGCAAACAGGTCCTGGGTGAGGGTCTAGACGAAGTGCGGTTCAGAAGACCTTGATGACGGAAAAAGCAAGGATAGTTTCCCTCGCCAGGACGCGGGTCACTGGGGCTCCCCCTCTCTGAAGCCGGGCCTGGGAGAGGGATCGAAGGCGAGCGCCTGGAAGTCGGGCTTCTGCCCATGGAGCCCGGCCAGGCTGGCCCAGCCCAAAAAGGAAACAAGGGTCTGCCCTCCCATAGACCCACCACTTGTGGGAGCGGCCATAGGGTCCAGGTGCAATGTGAGTTGGGTGGCATCCGAAGGGATGGGTTCTGTCGGACCGATCCGAGGGTACTGACTAACTCTTGGGACATTTAATGACACCTCTCTGGTGGGGAAGGAACCTGAGCTGGTGCATGAGGTGGAGAGATACCAATTAGATATAGTTGGGCTCACCTCAACGCAAAGCTTGGGCTCTGGAACCACCCATCTCGAGAAAGACTGAACCTTATTCCATTCTGAAGTTGCTCATGGGGAGAGGCGGTGAGCCACTGTGGGCATCCTTGTTGTCCCCTGTCTCGGTGCCCAAACGCTGGGGTTCTCCCCAGTCGACGAAAGGGTAGCTTCCCTCTGCCTTCGGGTGGGGGGACAGGTCCTGACTGTTATTTATGCTTATGCACCAAATGACAGTTCAGAGTACTCACCGTTTTTGGAGTCTTCGGGGGGGGGGTTGGAGAATGCTCCCTCAGAAGACTTATCATTGTCTTGGGAGACTTCAATGCAATGATAGTGTGACCTGGAAGGTTGTGATCAGTAGGTAGGGCCTCTCCAGTCTGAACTCGAATGGTGTTACCTTGTTGGACTTCTGTGCTCATCACAGTTTGTCTATCACGGACACCATGTTCGAACATAAGGGTGCCCATGAGTGCACTTGGCACCAGTACACCCTAGGTCGCAGTTCAATGATTGACTTTGTAGTCGTCTCATCGACTTGCGGCCGTATGTTCTGGACAGTTGGGTGAAGAGGGGAGCTGAGCTGTCTACAGATCATCACCTGATGGTGAGCTGGCTTCAATGGAGGGGGAGGCTGCCTTCCAGACCTGGCAGGCCCAAGCGTGTAATCAGGGACTGTTTGAACATATGGCAGAGTCTCCTGTCCGAGAGGCCTTTAACCCCCACCTCTGGCAGAGCTACAACCACATCCCAGAGGAGGGAGGTGACATGAAATCTGAATGGGCCATGTTTCATGCCTCCATTGCTGAGGCAGTATCTCATAGCTGTGGCCGGAAGGTCATCAGTGCTTGTCGTGGCAGTAACCCCGAGCCCGGTGGTGGACACCTGTGGTGAAGGGGGCCATCCAGCTGAAAAAGTAGGCCTATCGGGTTTTATTAACCCGTGGAACTCCTAAGGCAGCAGACAGGGACTGGAAACCAAACGTGTTGCAGCCGAGGCTGTCACAGATGCAAAATCTCGAGTGTGGGAGGAGTTCGGTGAGGGCCTGAGGAGTGATTATCAGTTGGCCTCAAAAAGGTTCTGGACAACCATCTGACTCCTCAGAAGGGGGAAGCAGTTCTCCACAGTTCCCCTTTTTAAAACGGGGGACCGGAGGGTGTGTTCCAATTATTGGGGAATCACACTCCTCAGCCTACCTAGGAAAGTTTATGCAGGGGTACTAGAGCAGAGGATCCGACTGATAGTCGAACCTCGGATCCACGAGGAACAATGTGGTTTTCGTTCTGGCCATAGCACTCTTGACCAACTCTATATGCTCCACAGGATCTTGGAGGGGGCATGGGAGTATGCCCAATCTGCCTATATGTGTTTTGTGGATTTGGAGAAGGTCGGACTATTTTGTGGGGCGTGCTCCGGAAATGGCATTCCGGACACGTTGTTACGGACCGTTCGATCACTGTATTATAGAGCCAGAATTTGGTCCGTATTGGTAACAATAGGTCGAATTTGTTTCCGTTGAAGGTTGGAGTCCGCCAAGGCTGTCCTTTGTCACCAATTCTGTTCATAATTTCTCTGGACAGAATTTCTAGGCGCAGCCGAGGTGTTGAGGGGTTTTGGTTTGGTGGCTATCGGATCTCGTCTCTGCTTTTTGTGGTTGATGTTATCCTTTTGGCTTCATCGAGCCGGGACCCCCAGCTCTCATTGGAGCAATTCGCAGTTGAGTGCGAAGCGGCCGGGATGAGAATCAGCAACTCCACATCTGAGGCCATGGTTCTCAGTCGGACAAGGGTGGAATACACCCTATGTGTCGGGAATGAGGTCCTGCCCCAAGTGGGGGAGTTTAAGTATCTTGGGGTTTTGTTCACGAGTGAGGGAAGGATGGAGAGAGAGAGATTTACAGATGGATCGCTGCAGCCTCTGCTGTTAAACGGAGCTTGTACCGGTCTATTGTGGTGAAGAAAGAGCTGAGCTGCAGGGGAAAGCTCACAATTTACCAGTCGATCTACTAGTCCTTCTCAAAAAATTAGCATATTGTGATAAAGTTCATTATTTTCTGTAATGTACTGATAAAAATTAAACTTTAATATATTTTAGATTCATTGCACACCAACTGAAATATTTCAGCTGTTATATTGTTTTAATACTGATGATTTTGGCATCCAGCTCATGAAAACCCAAAATTCCTATCTCAAAAAATTAGCATATCATAAAAAGGTACTCTAAACGAGCTATTAACCTAATCATCTGAATCAACCAATTAACTCAAAACAGGTGCCACATTCCCCAGGTCAAGCCACTTTTGAACCAGAAACAGCGGCAGAAGCGCCTGACCTGGGCTACAGAGAAGCAGCACTGGACTGTTGCTCAGTGGTCCAAAGTACTTTTTTTCGGATGAAAGCAAATTTTGCATGTCATTCGGAAATCAAGGTGCCAGAGTCTGGAGGAAGCCTGGGGAGAAGGAAATGCCTGAAGTCCAGGGTCAAGTACCCACAGTCAGATGGTCTGGGGTGCCATGTCAGCTGCTGGTGTTGGTCCACTGTGTTTTATCAAGGGCAGGGTCAATGCAGCTAGCTATCAGGAGATTTTGGAGCACTTCATGCTTCCATCTGCTGAAAAGCTTTATGGAGATGAAGATTTTCATTTTTCAGCACGACCTGGCACCTGCTCACAGTGCCAAAACCACTGGTAAATGACCATGGTATTACTGTGCTCAATTGTCCTGCCAACTCTCCTGACCTGAACCCCATAGAGAATCTGTGGGCTATTGTGAAGAGAAAGTTGAGAGACACCAGACCCAACACTGTGGATAAGCTTAAGGCCACTATTGAAGCATCCTGGGCCTCCATAACACCTCAGCAGTGCCACAGGCTGATTGCCTCCGTGCCACGCTGCATTGAAGCAGTCATTTCTGCAGAAGGATTCCCGACCAAGTATTGAGTGCATAACTGAACATAATTATTTGAAGTTTGACTTTTTTTTGTATCAAAAATACTTTTTTTTTTTTTATTGGTCGGATGAAATATGCTAATTTTTTGAGACAGGGATTTTTGGTTTTTCTTTACAATTGTAAAAGTGTATCACATTATCATGTTCTCTGGTGCACATACTGTTTTATATAACTGCATAATGGTGCTTTATTTTTCTGTGTTTTGCTATACTTAAAGGCTTGTTGAGAATAATCAAATGGAATGCTTAAGGGGGCCCATTCTTTGTCTGTTGTAAAAGTGCATACTTAAACAGAAGTGCATGTGGGGTACCCGTGCCACACAGAACCTTTCACTGTCAGGGTGATCTTCAACAGACCAAATAGTTTCAAATTGTAAATAGCTTCAGGTCAGGAGGTGGGGGTTTATGGGGGCTGGGATGCGCCTGGGGTCACCCCAGATTTATTGCATCCTGATGAGATAATAACGTATCAAAGACCCAATCATAAATTCCGGAAGGAGGAACCTGGTCTGTAGCCCTTAAAAGCACCCCCCGCGAGGGAGACCTCAGACCTTAACTAGCGTGTCTTTTATGCATGTTTGTTGGGTCTCCGTCCTCTGCAGACGACGCAATAAAGCTTCTCATATTCAACTCAAAACCAGTCTCCAGTTGTCTTCTTCCACATTCAACGGATCCTAACACTTTTTTGCCAAAATTATCAATATTAAAACAATAAAAGGCTTGAACTACTTCAGTTGTGTGTAATGAATCTAAAATATATGAAAGTCTAATGTTAATCAGTACATTACAGAAAATAATGAACTTGATCACAATATGCTAATTTTTTGAGAAGGACGAGTATGTTCCAACCCTTACCTATGGTCACAAGCTCTGGGTAGTGACCGAAAGAACAAGATCATGGATACAAGCAGCTGAAATGAGCTTCCTTCGTCGGGTGCCGGGGCTCTCCCTTAGAGACAAGGTGAGAAGCTCTACCATCCGGGGAGAGCTTTGTAACACCAGCTTGATATAGCTGTGCTAGATTTTATACTAGGTTCTAGAGGAGTAAAATGAATTGTGGAGAATTAAAGTTGAACAGCCGGCAGATTTATTACAATTAACAATATTACAAGAAACAGTGCAAACAATGCTGTAGAACTTTCTTTACAAACAAAAATAAAATAAAATAAGCTTAAGTCTCTAAGGTTTGATTCGTGTGAACCCGGGAGTCTTTTCCAGGATTGTGATCCGTTTGGGATAAAGGTGTTTTTATTTGTTCTTATCTGGGATCCTGTGATTTGAAGTGGTTGGGTCTGTAGATCTACTCTCGCATCCAGAGAACAGTTGGCCACACTGCTTCTGGATCCACCAAGAGTTCTCACTGGATTTGGCTCGCCATCCGTGTCCGAAACCAGCTTCAAGATCAAATCCAGATCCACTAAAAAACCAGTCTGCACATGCAGTACAGACACAATGAATAAAATATTTAACAACAATAATTCCTAAATAAAATGACAAAAGTGCATGAAAGGCACTGAATGGAATGTAATACAAAACAAAACAGCTTATCTGCACTACTTTAGTGCATTAGCAAAAGTGCTTCAACAAAACATTTAGAAAAATAAAATGTAAGGTTCATTTTGTGCACAGCACAATCTTTGTTATGTACTCCGACTGGTCTTAGCCTTTTAAAGACAAAAATAGTGCACACAGCTTTAAAAGTCACCACGTGTAAAGTTAGCATAGGTTCACCACGTGTAAAGTTAGCATAGGTTCTTAAACTAGCTTCATATTGTAATGACTCACCGGAGTTTCCAAGAAAACAAACACTCTCCACCCGGTTCGATTGAGAGAGAACAAAACACATACAAGGCTCTGAAAAGCACACAAACTTAGTTAAACTTGTTAAAAGTTCACTTAATCACATTTTTGATCGTTGACTCACTCGTGTCGCTTTTCGAGGGCTCTGTATGCGTCCTGCTCCTCACGCTCTCTGTTGCACTCTCTGCTGGTCGCATGCAGCACGTGCCTATGATGCGTTCAAGGGGACTAGGAAACTATAGTGCTTTCCGGGAGCGTTGGAAATTAGGGTTTTTTCCAATAAAATTAGTAACCATGTGTTTACATGGGTTACACCCTCCCCCCTTGAATAAGCATGAGTCCCGTCATGTACTTAAATGTTTGTTTAAACATCATAGATCTGATGGTTTTCATAGCTACTACTTTTTTTTTTTTTTTTTTTTTTTTTTTTTTTTTTTTTTTTTCCAAGATGGCGCCGGGTGACCTGCAGCCAGTTACAGGAGCTCTTCAGTTTTATTTTTCTTTTTTTCTCTTTTCTATTGTATATAGGCGTGTTTCTTTATCTTTTTCAATTTTTCTTTTTCTTTCTTCAATCCTGCATCTGGAAAACATACTTTCATGATGCTTTTGTTCTTCTGTGCACTTTTATTTTCACTTTTGGATCGTCAGGAAACTCATTCACCGACGGCTCTGAGCAACGCAGGTCTTACACACGTGAGACCCTCCTCGCCCTCAAAGCGCCTCCGCCCTCCTTCACGCTGAAAAAAGCCCGTTGTTCCTTTGGAAATACGGAGGAAAAGGAGAGGCTGCAGAGGGGGGACGAAAGACGCTGGAGGACATGTGTTCCTCTGTCATCATGGGAAATGTCCGCGCGACGCCAACAAGACGGAGGAGCTGGCGGCGCTGACCCGGCAGCAGAGGCAGTACCGGGACTGCAGCCTCATGTGTTTCTCAGAGACGTGGCTGAATGAACTCACACCGGACTCTGTGGTTTCTTCTTAACGGATTTACACTCGCGCGCAGATCGGGAGTGTAACGGAGAGCGGTAAGAAGAAAGGAGGGGGCGGGCGGTCTATGTGAATGAACGATGGTGCCACCCGCAACGCACGTGAAGGAGCAGCTATGCACGCGGACGTGGAGCTGCTCACGATAAGCGCGGCCATATTATCTACCGAGGAGTTTTCACACGTGATTGTGTTTTATGCGGTACATTCCGCCCTGGCTGATGCGGCGGCAGCGTGTGAGCGCTCTACACAGCGCCGTTAATCAGACACAGACTCGCTACCTCAAGCGCCATGATTCTGATCAGCGGGACTTTAACCACGCCCTCTCTCCGCCTCTCTTCCGACGCTCACGCACACGTGAAGTGCGCCACAAGAGACAATAAAACACTGGACTTACTGTATGCAAATGTGAAGGACGCTTACAGCTCCTCCCCTCCCCCACTGGGACGCTCAGACCACAACCTGGTCTACCTGCTCCCCCAATACACACCCAGGTGCGAAAGGAACCTGCACAGAAGAGGTCTGTGAAAGTGTGGACCGAGGAGACCAACGAGAGGCTTAGGACTGTTTCCAGACCACAGACTGGAGCATGCTCTGTAACTCCTTTGGTGATGACATCGACGGCCTCACACACTGTATCACCGACTACATGAACTTCTGCGTGGACAGCACCGTGCCAACACGGAGAGTACGGTGTGCTTCTCCAACAACCACCCATGGGTCACCCCTGAGCTCAAAGTCCTCCTGAACCAGAAAAAGAGGGCTTTCATCTCGGGGGACAGAGAGGAGCAGAAGAAGGTCCAGCGTGAGCTCCAGTGGAGGATCAGGAGGGCAAAGAAGGACTATGGGAAGAAGATGGAGGAGAAGCTGGCTCAGAACAACGCAAGCGGGACGTCTGGAGAGGACTAAAGACCATGTCTGGATTTGGGCAGGGTGTCAGGAGGGACAGCTGATGGTGACCAGCGCTGGCGGATGAATTAAACTGCTACTTCAACAGGTTTGATTCTCCCCCTCCCCTCTGCACCCCTCCCCGTTCCTCTCCTCTTCACACGTCTCCAGACCAGCTGACACCTCCCCCTCCCCAGGCCAACTTCACTTGACTGCTACAGCCCGACAGACACATCCCCTCCCTCTGCAGCCCACCCCAGCCCCTCTCCCTCACATCAGACCAGGTGAGGAGACAGCTGGAGGCGACTAAATCAGAGGAAATCTGAAGGACCTGATGGCATCAGTCCCAGGCTGCTGAGGACCTGCGCAGACCAGCTCTGTGTGGTACCTATGCTACCTGTACAACCTGAGCCTCAGCCTGGAGAAGGTTCCAGTCCTCTGAAGACCTCCTGTGGTTCCGGTTCCCAAAACAGCACAAGCGAAGGAACCAGCCCACTACAGACCTGTCGCCCTGACCTCCCACCTCATTAAGATCATGGAAAGGCTCACTCCTTGAACACCTCCGCCTATGGTGAGCTCCCACCCTAGACCCCGCTGCAGTTTGCCTACAGGCCCAACATCGGAGTAGAAGATGCCGTCATCTACCTTCTGCAGCGGCACTCACCACCTGGAGATCGCCGGCAGCGCTGTGAGGGTCATGTTCTTTGACTTCTCCAGCGCCTTCAACACCATCAGGCCAGCGTCTGCGGGGAAGCTGGAGGATCGTGGGAGTGGACGGGCATCTTGCTGCCTGGATTATTGACTACCTTACTAACCGCCCACAGTATGCAGTGGCGCGGCTGTAAGTCAAAGGTGGTAGTCTGTAGCACGGGGGCACCGCGAGGGCACCGCCCTCTCACCCTTCCTTTAACATCTATACCTCGGACTTCATATATAACACAAACAGCTGCCACCTCCAGAAGTTCGGATCGACGCCATCGTGGGCCGTGTGTCAGAGGGGAACGAGCTGGAGTACCGGTCGGTCATCGCCGACTCGTGGACTGGTGTGAGCGCAAATCCACCTGTGCTTGAACACTAGGAAGACGAAGGAGATGGTGGTCGACTTCAGGAGAAACACTCAAACACACACACACACACATTTACTAGTGAACATCCAGGGACAGGACATTGAGACAGTGGACAGTTTCAAGTACCTGGGTGTTCACCTTAACAATAAACTGGACTGGTCCCACAACACCAACGCCCCTGTACAAGAAGGGCCAGAGTCGCCTCCACCTTCTGAGGAGACTCGGTCCTTCGGCATATGCAGACCTCTGCTCAGACATTTTATGACTCTGTGGTAGCCTCTGCAATCCTCTCGCTACGCTGCCATCTGCTGGGCCCCGGGCAGCACAGAGCGAGGACAGAAAGAGACTGAACAAGCTGGTCAGGAGGGCCAGCTCTGTCCTCGGCTGCCCACTGGACTCTGTGGAGGAGGTGAGTGAGAGGAGGATGGCAGCAAAGCTCAAGATCCATCCTGTTCAACAGCTCTCACCCACTGCACCAGACTGTCGAGGAGCCAAGCAGCTCCTTCAGTGGACTCACTGAGGCATCCTCAGTGCAGGAAGGAGCGCTACCGCAGGTCGCTCATTCCCACCGCTATCAGACTGTACAACGCCACTTTGTAACTGTCTGTGAAAATACCGGTTATGTGCAATAAAAACCCGTGCACTTTAATCAACCACATCTACCCCACTGACTGTCAACCATATCAACCCATCTACTCTGCACTCAGATACATTACACTTTAATATAGGCCAATCTATAAAGTTGCTCCATTCTTTTCTTTTATTGTTTAGTAATTTATACTATTTATGTATCTATTTATTTATTTACTTATATATGTATGTGTGTATGTTCGTACTTGTATCTATTTTTGCACCCCCTACTGATAGTACCTCAAGAGCCTGTAACAGTGAATTTCTCCATTGTGAGATTAATAAAGCTGTATCTTATCTTATCTTATCTTATCTTACTAAATGACTCTAGGGCTTGGTTAAAGTTATCCAAGAACCGTTGTGCAAAAGATATCAGCGGTTGACCCAATTGAGGGTAATGAAACCGTCCTGGGGCTCGCTTTAATCTTTCAGATTTTCTCACATTGGGAGTTTCATTTGTTGTTTCAATTGTCTGTTCTGTTTGTTGGTCAATCACATCACCATTTTGCTCTGTGTCCACAATATTAACGTCTGGTCCTCCTTGTATTTGGTTTTCATCATCTCCTCCTTCCATGACATCTGAATGTGATTCCTCTTTGAGTAGTTCGGCCTCATTCTGATTTTCCTGTTCATTGTCCATCTCGTCTGTGTCTGTCTCAACTGAAACTGTTGGGTGCAAGGAGGTATCCTTATTGAGTGAGAGTGGTTCATTTGAAATATCCGAGTTTGTTGTCTGGTTTCATACATTTGATTGGTCTTGATTATTGTCATAAATCTTAATGAATGTCTCTGTTTCGATTGAAGGTTGTCCTGGCATGGGTTCATACTCCTCCTCTGATTCTGACAGATCTGTGTCCTGTGGTTCGGAAGGACTTTGTCGAGTTTTGCGTCTACGTGGAGGTTTTGGTCTTGTCTCAACTTCATCCTCAATGTCTGAGAGGTCACCACACGCAAGTAAAGGTCTCGGTGAAGAGTTCTACTTGGACCATCACCTCTCTCTGGTCGAACCACATACACAGGAACATTTTCCATTTTCTTGACAACACGGTACACCATGCGTTCCCATTTGTCGGCAAGTTTATGTTTATTGCGCAAACGGACATTTTTGACTAAAACTCTATCTCCTGCTTCAAGAGTGGATTCTCTGACTTTCTTATCAAATCTGCTCTTATTGCGCTCTGTAACTTTTTTGGAGTTTTCAAGGGCAATTTGGTAACTTTCTTCGAGTTTAGCCTTTAGACTGCGCACATACTGAGAATGGGATGCAGGTGAGTCCCCTGTAACGGGCAACCCAAAGGCAAGGTCAACTGGTAGCTTAGGCTTACGGCCAAACATCAACTCATAAGGACTAAACCCAGTAACCTCAATCTTTGAACAGTTGTAGGCGTGTGTGAGAGGCTTGACAAAATCACGCCAATGAACTTTTTGGTCATCCTTCAGAGTACCTAACATACTAAGGAGGGTGCGATTGAATCGCTCTACAGGGTTACCCCTCGGGTGATAAGGACTGGTTCTCACTTTTTGATGCCCGTAATAGCACACAGTTCCTTAATCACATGTGACTCAAAATCCCTCCCTGGTCACTATGGAGGCGTTCGGGAACCCGTAGTGAACCAAAAGTTTTCCCAGAGATTTTTAGCCACAGTGGTTGCCTTTTGATCACGAGTGGGCAAGGCTACCGCATATTTTGTAAAATGATCTGTGATGACTAAAACGTCCTTGGTACTCTTACTATCGGGCTCAATCGAAAGAAAGTCCATGCAGACCAATTCCATTGGTCGCGTGGTTTTAATGTTAACTAAAGGCGCCTTTTCAGGCAAGGACTTTCTTCGAACACAACGACCACAGTTCTTTATTTTGGTCTCAATGTCATGACCCATCTTAGGCCAATAAAATCTTGCTCTCACTAGTTCATGAGTCCTCTCCCACCCCATATGACCCATGTCATCGTGGAGTAACTTTAGAACAGTGGGTCGAAGTGAGACAGGGAGTACAAGCTGGTAAGTTGTATCTGGGTCACATTGTTGTCTCCTGAACAAAAGGTCATCCCTCATTTCAAGACGTTTCCATTTTCGGAGCATCAGTTTTATTTCAAATGTTTCTCTGTTGTTATGTGGAACATCTGCTCCAGCTTCAAGTAACTGAATGACACGATTGATGCTTGGGTCAGATCTTTGTTGTTCTTTAAGCTCATGAGCAGAAAACAAGGGAACAGTTACTTGACCAGATGTTTCAGCATCACTGTATACATCAGGAATTGCGTCAGCATTCATAGCCAAGGACTCAACAAGAATGACATGAGGTGAATCTTTGGTTTTCTCATTGAGAAAATGCTTGTGACATACTGCTGCAATAGTATCAGGACATAAATCACTACATCGAGGAGGGGATCCGAGAAGACGTGAGGTGAGTTGTTGTATTCGGTTCTCCTCTTCTAATGTCACATAATCCGCAGCTAGTGTTTGGTGGGTCCTTCGTGATAGGCCATCTGCGTCCTGGTTAGCCTTTCCAGCTCTGTATTTGATTTGGAAATTGAAGGTGGATAGCACTGCTAACCAGCGATAGCTAGCTGCATCAAGCTTTGCAGTGGTCAGAATGTATGTAAGCGGATTATTATCCGTTACAACTGTGAATTCATTACCATAAAGGTAATCATGAAACTTTTCTACAATGGACCATTTCAGAGCTAGAAATTCTAGCTTATGAGCTGGATATCTGGTTTCGCTTGGTGTCAGCCCCCTACTGGCATAGGCTATGACACGCATTTTACCACCTTGCTCTTGATAAAGAGCGGCACCTAGGCCTGTAGAGCTGGCGTCAGTATGCAGAACATATTGGAGCTTTGGATCTGCAAAGCCCAATACAGGAGAGGATGTTAATTTCTCCTTAATGCATTCAAAGGCTGACTGACAGACAGATGTCCACCTCTCGGCAAAAGGTTCTCGAGGGTTGAAATACTTAGAAGTGTCGGTTCGTTTCTGGACTTTTCTATAAGGTGGGTAGCCACATGTAAGGTCGTTTAAGGGCCGAACTATCTTTGAATAATCTTTAACAAATCGGCGATAGTAGCCGGTGAACCCTAAAAACGACTTGAGTTGCTTCAAGTTTTGTGGCACTGGCCAGGTCTTAATGGCTGCTACTTTTTCAGGATCTGTTTCTACGCCATTTCTTGAAACAATATGGCCTAAATATTTAACCGATGTCTGAAAAAAGCGACATTTCTGGGGGGACAACTTTAAGCCATATTCACGAAGACGGTCCAAAACATGCTTTAGCCTCTGTTCGTGTTGCTCTAGGGAGTCTGAGAAAACAATCAAATCGTCTAGGAAGACGAGCACCTCCTTAAGATTAATGTCTCCCATGCACCTCTCCATTAACCTCTGAAAGGTGCTGGGAGCATTTGTGATTCCCTGAGGCATTCGATTGAACTCATAAAACCCTAGGGGGCATACAAACGCTGTTTTGGCCTTATCTTCCTCATCCATCTCTATCTGGTAGTAGCCCGACTTTAAGTCCATGACGGAGAACCAGTTTGACCCAGATAGAGCGGAGAAGGTCTCTTCAAGATTTGGTAACGCGTAAGCGTCTTTAACCGTCTGTACGTTAACCTTACGGTAGTCCACACAGAGACGTACCTCACCCGTCTTTTTCTTAACTACAACGATGGGGGACGAGAAAGGGGATTCTGATGGTCTTATTACCCCGGCATCGAGAAGCATTTTGAGGTGTTTCCTAACAGCTTCATAGTCATGTGGGTGAATAGGCCTCGATCTCTGTTTTATGGGTGTTTCGTCTTTAAGCTTGATTTTATGCTTAACTCTAGTGGCATGGCCAAAGTCAAGATCGTGGCATGCGAAGACATCATTGTAAGCACTCAGACTCTGTGTGATGCGACTTTTCCACTCCTCAGGCAGAGGTGAATTTTCAAAATCAAAAGTCAACTGGTCCTTCGGTGATGAGGAGTCTGCAGACAAGCGACAACAACCTGCTGAGTTGGTATTGGACAGGTTTTGAGTTTCCAAAACTTGGTCTGCAACATGCAGTTCAGCAAGGACACAGTTGCCAGGAAGCATAATGTCATGATCGGTTTCATTTCTTATCCAAACAGGGTGCTTGTAAGGACTTTGACTTGGCACTGTGATAAGACAGCAGTCAACAAAGATTCCACCTGGAAGGGCTGAGGACATTGGCTGCTCTACTACTGCCCATTTGTCTGTGAGTGGCGAACTTAAGTGGGCGTAGCTTTCAAGACAGACCTTCTCGTGAGCTGGAATAACATAAGGTGTGTTGCCCCTCAGTGTCATTAGCCCAAGCTTCCCTGTGCTCTTTGTTTCGTATCTGTGCTCGAGGATTTTTAAAATCTGACTATAGCCATAGACAGCTGGTAGAATGGGAGTGTCTCGACAATGTTCCTCATATAAAACATCGAGGGCATTTGTACCAATTAACACTGGCAAGTCTGTGCTGGAGCGCAAATCAGGTACTATTAGAGCTAATGTAGAAATTTGAGGCTCAGACTCAACAAACTCTTTTGGAAAACCAACTGGAACTTCTACATAGCCTAGATAAGGTACCGCCTGACCGTTTGCACCCTCAACATCTAGGTCACTGATCGGCTGGATTGGAAAATCAACCAGGTGTCTCTGGTAAAAGGAGTGTGAAATAGTCGTAACTTGTGACCCTGAATCTAATAGAGAATTGCAGCTAACGCCAGCTATGTTTATATTAGCAGTGCACTTCTTACCTATTAAGCCCTTGGGAAAGCTAGAATGGTGTTTACTCGTTAGCGTACAACTCTGTTTAGGCTGGGGTTTCTGAGTGGGACTTGTGTCGCTACTAGTTCCAGTTTGTCCCTCAACTGAAACAGGAACTAGTTTAAATCAGTGTTACATTGGTTCTCCCAAGCCTTTTGTTTTGACCTAAGCTCTTTGCGCTTAGCTTCAACAGCTTTGGGGTTTGGGTCACTGTCACAAGAGGGGACTATATGGCCATCCTCGCCACAGTTAAAGCAGAACCATGGGCGAGGCTTTTTGTTACCTTTGCCAAAGCTTTCACTTTTCGGCGGTGAGTTCTGTGTTTGTGTCCCTTTCCGCTGTTGTTTCTTTGCAACTTTGGGGACTTTGTCTGAGGTTTCTTTTCAACTGTCTTTTTCCATGGACGCTTTTAAGGAAGTTAACTGTTCTTGCAGTTGAGCAATTTGTTTCTGCAGTTTCTTGGTAGACGTTTTACTAGAATTGTCTGCAGCAGCAGCTTGAAACTCAGTGTCTGCATAAACATTTAAAGGGTTGGACTGTACCTTTACTTTTGAAAGTCCTAAGTGCTGCTTCATGCGAGTGGACTTAGCTGCTTGTTTATCCTCCTCTGTTCGCAGCAACAAAAGAAGTTCAGAAAAGGTAGGTGGGCTGGATTTCTTTTGTTCTAGATGGAGGCTGGCAATTAGGTTATCATCCCAGCACCCCTACAGAACTGTTTTAAAAGCTGTCGATCAAAATCACTGACTGTAACGCCTCCCCTTTAGCAACTTTGCTTAATGTAGTCTGGAGCCGGTGCAAGTATGTTGAAGGTTTTTCTCCGGCATTTTGGTTTGTGCTCAAAAATTTCACAAACAGCTCATCAGTATCATCTACATTCCCGTATGCAGAATCGAGCAAGCTCAGAAAGTCTTTTGGGCTGGACAAGGGGCCCAAATGTTTGACAATATTGGCGGCTGGTGGTAAGAGACTTTCAATAATTTTTCTTACTACCTGTCTTTCAGAAACAGAAGAGTCGGCAAAATAAAACTCAACATGACTGCGCCAAGTGTCATAATCTACTTCCGTAATAGGGCACGGAAATTTTCCGGAGAACGACCTGAACTTGGAAGAGTTCAGATAAGTTTGGGACGTGTCAGCACTTTTGACAATGTGCTCGACAATCACCCTCTGGACTTCAGGGGTGCTCAAGTGTTCGGGATTTAAAATAGGAGTTGGTCTGCTGTTGATTGGAGAACTGGGAATATCAGAGTTTGAGGTAGTTGTGAGAGTTTCCCTATTTGTTTGTGTCACAACAGAATCACCTGTTAAACTTTCAGTTACTGGAGTAGCGTCAGTGGAAGCTATACCTTCACTTTCAGCAGCAGAGGCCTGAAGTTTGCTAAGTTCACCAAGCAACAATTTCTCATAATCTATTCCGCTTGCTTTGGCAATTCCCTTTAAATCAAAGAGAAAAGACTTGGTCAGATCAGCTGTTAACTTATCACTATAAAGTGGGGATAAGAGCTGAATTTTGTGAACAACCTTTGGGTCAGATGTTGCTCTTTGACATGGTAGTTCAGCCTGAATTGACTCAATAGCAGTGCCATACTCAAACTCAACTACGGCTGTATTTTTAAAGTCAGGGTCAGAACTAGTAAGTTTCACTGTTCGTGTAATAGAACCATACTTTTCTAAAAACTTAATAACTTCTTCATCAGTCTCAGTACCAGAAAAACCACTAATTAATACAGCATTTGGTACTTTGATACCTTCACGTTCAATGATATCCATATTTCTTTTGTGGGAAAAGTTGTACAAAAACTGTCATAAAACTGCCAAACTGTATGCCAAATTATTAATTTAGAGGCAAAATGTAGCCAAAACTCATCCTGGCTGGCTCGTCACTTTGATGTAACACCAGCTTGATATAGCTGTGCTAGATTTTATACTAGGTTCTAGAGGAGTAAAATGAATTGTGGAGAATTAAAGTTGAACAGCCGGCAGATTTATTACAATTAACAATATTACAAGAAACAGTGCAAACAATGCTGTAGAACTTTCTTTACAAACAAAAATAAAATAAAATAAGCTTAAGTCTCTAAGGTTTGATTCGTGTGAACCCGGGAGTCTTTTCCAGGATTGTGATCCGTTTGGGATAAAGGTGTTTTTATTTGTTCTTATCTGGGATCCTGTGATTTGAAGTGGTTGGGTCTGTAGATCTACTCTCGCATCCAGAGAACAGTTGGCCACACTGCTTCTGGATCCACCAAGAGTTCTCCTGGCTGGCTCGCCACTTTGATGTAACACCAGCTTGATATAGCTGTGCTAGATTTTATACTAGGTTCTAGAGGAGTAAAATGAATTGTGGAGAATTAAAGTTGAACAGCCGGCAGATTTATTACAATTAACAATATTACAAGAAACAGTGCAAACAATGCTGTAGAACTTTCTTTACAAACAAAAATAAAATAAAATAAGCTTAAGTCTCTAAGGCTTGATTCGTGTGAACCCGGGAGTCTTTTCCAGGATTGTGATCCGTTTGGGATAAAGGTGTTTTTATTTGTTCTTATCTGGGATCCTGTGATTTGAAGTGGTTGGGTCTGTAGATCTACTCTCGCATCCAGAGAACAGTTGGCCACACTGCTTCTGGATCCACCAAGAGTTCTCACTGGATTTGGCTCGCCATCCGTGTCCGAAACCAGCTTCAAGATCAAATCCAGATCCACTAAAAAACCAGTCTGCACATGCAGTACAGACATCGGTGAATAAAATATTTAACAACAATAATTCCTAAATAAAATGACAAAAGTGCATGAAAGGCACTGAATGGAATGTAATACAAAACAAAACAGCTTATCTGCACTACTTTAGTGCATTAGCAAAAGTGCTTCAACAAAACATTTAGAAAAATAAAATGTAAGGTTCATTTTGTGCACAGCACAATCTTTGTTATGTACTCCGACTGGTCTTAGCCTTTTAAAGACAAAAATAGTGCACACAGCTTTAAAAGTCACCACGTTTAAAGTTAGCATAGGTTCACCACGTGTAAAGTTAGCATAGGTTCTTAAACTAGCTTCATATTGTAATGACTCACCGGAGTTTCCAAGAAAACAAACACTCTCCACCCAGTTCGATTGAGAGAGAACAAAACACATACAAGGCTCTGAAAAGCACACAAACTTAGTTAAACTTGTTAAAAGTTCACTTAATCACATTTTTGATCGTTGACTCACTCGTGTCGCTTTTCGAGGGCTCTGTATGCGTCCTGCTCCTCACGCTCTCTGTTGCACTCTCTGCTGGTCGCATGCAGCACGTGCCTATGATGCGTTCAAGGGGACTAGGAAACTATAGTGCTTTCCGGGAGCGTTGGAAATTAGGGTTTTTTCCAATAAAATTAGTAACCATGTGTTTACATGGGTTACAGCTTGGAGTGGATCCACTGCTCCGCCGCATTGAGAGGGGCCAGTTGAGGTGTCCAAACGAGAAGAGACCCCGGGGTCGACCTAGAATATGCTGA
Source organism: Plotosus lineatus (assembly GCA_024760905.1). Taxonomy (NCBI): domain Eukaryota; kingdom Metazoa; phylum Chordata; class Actinopteri; order Siluriformes; family Plotosidae; genus Plotosus; species Plotosus lineatus. The sequence continues at coordinate 184,108 of CM045749.1, forward strand.
AGGGACTATGTCTCTTGGCTTGTCTGGGAACGCCCCGGTGTCCCCCCGGAAGAGCTGGAGGAAGTGGCTGGGGAGATGGATGTCTCTCTCTTTTTCTTTCGATCTCTCTCGTGTGGGACTGCTGGCGTAGTGGTTAGGGTGCTGAGCTCATGATCAGGAGGTTGTGTGTTCCCAGTTAGACACCTACTGTTCTAAGACCCCTGGGGAAGGTCTTAACCACAAGTGTGCTTCTGTTCACCCAGCAGTATAAATGGGTACCAGTAAAAATATACTGGGAGGGTAACCTGTGATGGACTAGCGTCCCATCCAGGACAAGTTGAACTCCTGGTAGCGTCACGCTATGGAAACCGGGGATAAGCACCAGCCTGATGAGCCACTAGGCTTGAGTGTAAACAGCCCATCTCTCTCTCTCTCTCATTCTCTCTCTCTCTCTCTCTCTGTTTGTTTATTTGTTAGTTTATTTTTCAGTCTGTGTACTTTTCCACAGTAAGATGATGAACCCTGCACCTTTCTCATGACCCTTGGTGATTATAATGTTGGGCTTAGTAAGTTTCTCTTCACAGGAAAGTAAAGCAAAAATAACCCTGATGTTGGTTCAGACAGACAGCTTCTTCTAAAGCAAATGAAAGAAGGATGAAAAGACTGCACCATTAGTTTATACAGTATTACATGTTTGAAACGAAAGCACGGAGGTTCTGAGTTGTGAAGATCACAATGGGAAAGATTCAATTAAACAGAATCTGTCAGAAACACTCTGCTACATCCATGTTTGAAATTCCTATGACACCTGATTCCTCCACATCATTCTACCAACAGTCTATAGTTTTATTAATATGAACAAGTGATACTTTTTACTTTGTATATCAGATTGAATGTGGTAGAATATATTAGAAACTCAAAGTTACAGTGTTATTTCTGGCTTTTACCTAAATATTGATACCAGATATTCCTTCCATCTTCATTATATAAAAATCATTTTCCTTTCTTAACCTTTCAAAACATTTTACTGTGGGACCTATCTTTACCTGTACACCACTGTAAACAGGCTGCAATAATGGAATGATTATTATTATTTAATGATTGTTTTTTGACTATTGTGTATGTATTTTATTTAATTTATTATTTATTAGCGATATTTTAATGACTTGCAAATGGGTGATATATTTGTTTTGTTATTTTATTTTTAAAACAAAATTTGAGAGTCGCAGCACTACTTTTATTTTGAAATACCGGAAGTAATGTATTTTTCAGGATTCGTCATTGCAGTTGCCGTTTTTCTGTCACGGAGTTTGATGTTCTGAGTGAAAACTGTCTTTTTCTCTTTGTTTTATCCGCAGAGTCAGGTATGATCACCTTTAATTTATGTTTATTTTTATAATGTAGAGTTAGCATAAACCAGGTGCAAATGCAACACGGTGGAAAGACAGGAGAAGAAAATAACATTATAACTAAAAGTTTTCGAGGAATCAGTACATTGTGATTTATTTCTGAGGATCAATTTTTAATCGGCCTTGTTTTCACGACATAAGAAACAGCTGTTTATATTTTATACTTTAATTTAAAGCACCGTTTAAAAACTAAATTGCATAATTACAATTATAAACAAATAGCGAACTGTTTAAATAAATAAATAAATGAAGTATTATATTATTACATTTTTTGGGGGAAATGTAAATATAAGTTTGGCAAATGAAGAAAAAATCCTTTGTGTAAACGTGGGCAGTTGTCTCGTGGTGTAGGGCGCTGGATTGCTGATCTGAAGGTTGGGGGTTCGAGTCTCATTCTCCACAAGGTTGTCACTGTCCCCCAAGTGCAGCTAACTGGGTTATCAAAGGCCGGCCATGTCTCTCACTGTCTATGGTGAGAGGTTAATCTAAAAGAACCTTCGTAAAGAGGAGCTGCAAAGCTGTGAGCGTGTTTCTGTCCCTTGCTAAAAGGGTTGTGTCAGGAAGAGCATCCGACATAAAAACCTATGCCAAATAAAACGTTCAGATTATTTGCTGTGATGACCCCTGATAAAGGGAAAAAGCCGAAAATAAATCTCTGTGTAAATGTGAGCAGTATTCGCAGACTAAATACAGATGCTGAATACAGACAGAGCACATACAATCACCAGCACAACAAGCCCTGCGGTTCACTCTCAACAGAAGCAGAAAGTACCAGGCCAGGCAAGGAAAACACTACACCAATCTTCTTGAAATCATTCGCAGAGACCTCAAACGAGCTGGCCTGGGACCCCTACGTACCACTTACCACCTGAATCACTCAAGACGAATGGCCACAGACAAGGTCTCGTGGAGGGCACACCTTGAAGGACTGATTGCCGACTCAGGATGTCACAAACCACTGAGTGGGCAGAACCAGTATTAGGAGGAGGAATACCCGAACGTAAGGTGGACAAAAAAAAAAACGTAAGTTGTTACAGTATGTTCCAGTGACGTTCATCCTGTACTGTCTGTCAATCTTCCTTTCGGCTTTTTCCCTTTTACTCGGTGGTCAACACAGCGAATCATCTGATTCGCACGTTTGATTTGGCAGAGGTTTTTTTTTACCTCGGATGCCCTTCCTGTCACAACCCTTTTTAGCAAGGGACAGAAACACGCTGACGACTTTGCAGCCTACTCTTTACGAAAGTCAGCACTGGTTCTTTTACATGCCTCTCACCATAGACAGTGAGAGACATAGCCCATCATCATCATGTTTGCCCTGTGACGTCATGGACAACCTTGGGGCGCTTTTGTTGGAATTGGGTATCCAGCAGGAAATCGGTCTTCACCATCTATGAAGACTCAATTTCGTTACCTTTTAAAGCACTGTTATAAAATCACTTAAATTAACTAGGAGAAAGAGGTTACTTCACTTGCCCTGCTTTGATAGCCCAGTTAGCTGCACTGGGGGCAGTGACAACCTTGTGGAGAGTGGGACTTGAACCCCCAACCTTTGGATCAGCAATCCAGCCCCCTATACCACTAGACCACCACTGCCCCTGACGTTCATACTGTACTATACATCCATCAATACCATTACCGTATCTCAGAAAACACCCCAAAATCAATTATTATGAACATAATATTGTAAAATAATATCAAATGTATCAAATAATATCAACATTAATTTCAAATAAATTAAATTCAACAAAATAATTTCAAATAGATAAATTTTAATCAAATTCACAAATCAAATATCAAATACAGTATCAAATATAACCTTTAACATTCTCTGTGATGCGATCTTTCTGCTTGAAAATGGTTCCGATAGTCGACGGAGCCATTTGGAAGAAACGTGTAACATTTCACGTTTTTCCAATGGCATCAATTTTCTTGATAATAGCCATCTTCGTTTCTAATGAGATGGCTTACCGCTTTTTCTGATTACCACTATCACTTGTAGGCTTATGCTTCTGACCAAACATATTTGCTTAGGGTTACAAAAGTCCGCAAAACAGTGTAAACACAAAGATCACAGAGACGATGTCTTAACACAGGGGTAACATGCGGTGAACTGGTAAGAAGGAGCGCACGTTCAGTCTGTCGTTTGTAAACAATGGACGCAGCGTCATGCATTAGTAGCGTATTCAGCGTACTACTTAGGTACGTCTCGTACTACAGAGAGCACGCTGAACTCAAAATTTGACTTTTTTTTTTTTTTTAAACTTTTTCTTCTTTTCCTTTCGGCTGTTCCCTTCAGGGGTCGCCACAGCAAATGATCTGCCTCCATCTCTCCCTATCCTCTGCATCTTCTACTCTTACTCCAACGACCTTCATGTCCGCCTTCACCGCATCCATAAATCTTCTCTTTGGTCTTCCTCTGGGCCTTTTGCCTGGTAGTTCCAACCTCAGCATCCTACGACCAATATACTCACTATCCCTCCTCTGTACATGTCCAAACCATCTCAATCTAGCCTCTCTGACTTTGTCTCCAAAACATCTAACATGTGCTGTCCCTCTGATGTACTCATTTCTGATCCTATCCATCCTCGTTACTCCCAAAGAGAACCTCAACATTTTCATCTCTGCTACCTCCAACTCTGACTCCTGTCTTTTCCCCAGGGCCACTGTCTCTAAACCATACAACATTGCTGGCCTCATCACCGTCTTGTACACTTTTCCCTTCATTCTTGCTGATACTCTCCTATCACACATCACACCGGACACTTTTCTCCATCCATTCCAACCTGCCTGCACGCCCTTCTTCACCTCTTTTCCACACTCTCCATTGCTCTGGATTGTTGAGCCCAAGTACTTAAAATCCTCCACCTTCTTTATCTCTGCCCCCTGTAACCTCAAAGTTCCTCTTGGGTCCTTGTCGTTCACACACATGTATTCTGTCTTACTAAGACTAACCTTCAATCCCCTCCTTTCCAGGGCATACCTCCACCTCTCTAGATTTTCCTCCACTTGGTCTCTGCTCTCACTACAGATCACGATGTCATCTGCAAACATCATAGTCCATGGAGATTCTTGTCTAACCTCGTCTGTTAGCCTGTCCATCACCATAGCAAACAAGAAGGGGCTGAGAGCTGACCCTTGATGCAGTCCCACCTCCACCTTGAACTCTTCTGTCACACCAACAGCACACCTCACCACTGTCTTACATCTCTCATACATGTCCTGCACCACTCTAACATACTTCTCTGTCACTCCAGACTTCCTCATACAATACCACAGTTCTTCTCTCGGCACCCTGTCATATGCTTTCTCCAGATCCACAAAGGCACAATGCAGCTCCCTCTGACCTTCTCTGTACTTCTCTATTAACATCCTCAAAGCAAACACTGCATCTGTGGGGCTCTTTCTTGGCATGAAACCAAACTGTTGTTCACAAATGCTGACCTCTGCCCTTAGTCTTGCTTCCACTATTCTTTCCCATAGCTTCATTGTATGGCTCATCAACTTTATCCCTCTGTAGTTGCCACAACTCTGTACATCTCCCTTGTTCTTAAAAATGGGCACAAGCACACTTCTCCTCCATTCCTCTGGCATCTGCTCACTTTCTAAGACCTTGTTGAATATTCTTGTCAGAAAATCTACTGCTACCTCCCTAGACACTTCCATACCTCAACTGGTATGTCATCAGGGCCAACTGCCTTTCCACTCTTCATCCTCTTCAATGCCCTCCTCACTTCTCCCTTACTAATCTTTGCTACTTCCTGCTCCTCAACGGTCACCCCTTCTACTCTTTTTTCTCTCTCATTTTCTTCATTCATCAGCTCTTCAAAGTACTCTTTCCATCTTCCCAGCACACTTCTGTCATCAGTCAATACATTTCCCTCTCTGTCCTTTATCAATCTAACTTGCTGCATGTCTTTCCCATCTCTATTTCTCTGCTGTGCTAACCTGTATAGATCATTTTCTCCCTCCTTACTGTTCAACCTATCATACAAGTCATCAATACGCCCTCTGTTTGGCCTTTGACACTGCTACCTTCGCCTTACGCTGTGTCTCCCTGTACTCCTGTTTACTCTCTTCGGTCCTCTCAATGTCCCACTTCTTCTTGGCTAACCTCTTCTTTTGTACACACTCCTGCACTTCCTCATTCCACCACCAAGTTTCCTTATCTACTTTCCTTCCAGAGGACACACCAAGTACTCTCCTACCGGTCTCCCTGATCACATTGGCTGTGGTTGTCCAGTCCTCTGGAAGCACTTCCTGACTACCCAAAGCCTGTTTCAACTCCTCCTTGAAGACAACACGACACTCTTCCTTTTTCAGCTTCCACCACTTTGTCTTCTGCTCTGCCTTTGCCTTTTTCACTTTTCTCACCATCAGTGTCATCCTGCACACCACCATCCTATGCTGTTTGGCAACACTCTCACCAACTACTACTTTGCAGTCACTGACTTCCTTCAAATTACATCGCCTGCACAAAATGTAGTCTACCTGTGTGCTCTTACCTCCGCTTTCATAAGTCACCCTATGCTTCTGTTTCTTCTTGAAGAAAGTATTCACCACAGCCATTTCCATCCTTTTTGCAAAATCGATCAACATCTGTCCTTCTGTGTTCCTTTCCTGGATACCAAACCTGCCCATCACTTCCTCGTCCCCTCTGTTGCCTGCACCAACATGTCCATTGAAGTCTGCTCCAATGACCACTCTTTCACCTCTGGGGGTATTCTGCATCACTTCATCTAAATCACTCCAGAATCTCTCCTTCTCTTCTAGCTTACATCCTGCCTGTGGGGCATAAGCACTAACAACATTGACCATCACGCCTTCAATTTCTAACTTGAGACTCATCACTCTGTCTGACACTCTTTTCACGTCTAGAACATTCCTGACAAACCCCTCCTTCAAGATGACTCCTACTCCATTTCTCTTCCCATCCACACCATGATAAAACAGTTTAAACCCTGCTCCTAAGCTTCTAGCCTTTCTACCTTTCCACCTTGTCTCCTGAACACACAGTATGTCCACCTTCCTCCTCTGCATCATGTCAGCCAGCTCCCTATCTTTTCCTTGCATAGTTCCAACATTCAAAGTTCCTACTCTCAGTCCTAGGCTCACACATTTCCTCTTCTCTCTCTGCCTACGGACACGCCTCCCGCCTCTCCTTCTTCGACGTCTTCGACCAACAGTAGTCCAATTTCCATCAGCACCCTGTTGGTTGACAGCACTGATGGCGGTCGTTGTTAACCCGGGCCTCGACCGATCCGGTATGAATTTTGTATTGATCATTTGCATTTTTTAAATGTGGCAGAAGTTTTACGCCGGATGCCCTTCCTGTCGCAACCCTCTGCATTTATCCGGGCTTGGGACCGGCATAAGGGGGAGAGACACTGGTTCATGCCCCCCCCCCCCCCCGCCTCATGGCTGCATTTTTTTTTTTTAAACGTAAAATCGAAAAATAGGTAAAACAAATGAACGTAAAGCGGGAAGTGTCTGTAATGGTTGCTATTCTGCCTCATCTTCTTTCAATAATCCAAAGAAACCATAAAAGAACACATACAGATGTAATTATAGGCTACATTTTATTCTTAACTATATATAAATAATGTCAATGTGGCTCAGTGGATAAGGCAGCAGGTTCTAGATCTGAAGATTTGGGGTTCAAGCCTTAGTATCACCACTGTTGGGCCATTTAACCCTCATTTGCTCACCTGTATTACTTTGCTTCTCCTGAAAAGGAGAAGTCCTTTTCTTTTCAGCTTTTCCCCTTTTTCAGGTGACACCACAGCGAATCCTCTGATTGGCATGTTTGATTTGGTATAGGTTTTTTGTCGGATGCCCTTCATGACACAACCCTTTAGCAAGGGACAGAAACACGCTGACGGCTATGCAACTCCTCTTTACGAAAGTCAGCGATGGTTCTTTTACATGAACCTCTCACCATAGGCAGTGAGAGACATGGCCGGCCTTTGATAACCCAATTAGCTGCACTGGGGGGACAGTGACAACCGTGTGGAGAGTAGAAGTCAAACCCCCAACCTTCGGATCAGCGATCCAGCGCCCTTTACCACAGGCTACCACTGCCCTACATTTGCTCAGCTGTATATAAATAATAATTGTCGCTCTGGATAACATCTGGCAAATGCTGTGAATTATTGATAGTGATGATGATAATGAGGTGGTGAGGATGGTGATAGTGATGAAGGTGATGTTCATGGTGGTTATGATGAAGATGATAGTGATGAAAATAATGAGGTGGTGGTGATGAAGATAATAATGATACTGATTAAGATGAGGTGGTGAGGATGGTGATGATGAGGATGATAGTGATGAAAAATGGTGAGGTGATGATGATAGTGATGAGGATGAAGAGCTGGTGAAGATGATGGTGATAGTGATGAAGATAATGATGATACTGTGTTTCTGCAGTGTGAGTTCTCAGCTCATCATGCCGCCAGTAGAAGACATTGAGGTCTACGTCCCACAGCAGGCGTGCGTCCGCACTGTCCCTGTGTGCTCGCTGCCTTCATCCATCACCATAAAAATGTCTCTGTGTCCCGTTCACACCGACAGACCGGCCACCTTCATCACGCCGGTGGAAGTGAGGAAGAAAGGGACGAACCAGAGACCTCGACCTTTAACCTCGGGACAGTTCTTTCTGCCAGTTGTGAGCTCGAACCGCAAAGCTTTTATTCTGCTTAAGAATTTTCTACACTCAGGTATTTAATCGGTGTTTTATAATGCAAATAAGTTTATAGTGAAAACAAATTCTATTTTGATCTTATTTATCTTTTTTTTTTTCTTTTGATTATTTTATATTTATTATTGAATTTATTTATTTTATTGTATTTTATTTGTTTGTCTTTAAATCACTTAAATCCTGCCTGTGGGGCATAAGCACTAACAACATGGACCATCACGCCTTCAATTTCTAACTTGAGACTCATCACTCTGTCGGACACTCTTTTCACTTCTAGAACATTCTTGACAAACCCCTCCTTCAAGATAACTCCTACTCCATTTCTCTTCCTATCCACACCATGATAAAACAGCTTAAACCCTGCTGCTAAGCTTTTAGCTTTGCTGCCTTTCCACCTCGTCTCCTGAACACACAGTATGTCCACCGTCCTCCTCTGCATCATGTCAGCCAGCTCTCTGCCTTTTCCTTGCATAGTTCCAACATTCAAAGTCCCTACTCTCAGTCATAAGCTCACGCCTTTCCTCTTCTCTCTCTCTGCCTTCGGACACGCCTCCCGCCTCTCCTTCTTCGACGTCTTCGACCAACAGTAGGCCAATTTCCATCAGCACCCTGTTGGTTGACAGCACTGATGGCGGTCGTTGTTAACCCGGGCCTCGACCGATCCGGTATGAATTTTGTTTTGACCATTTGCATTTTTAATGTGGCAGAAGTTCTACGCCGGATGCCCTTCCTGTCGCAACCCTCTGCATTTATCCGGGCTTGGGAACGGCATAAGGGGAGAGACACTGGTTAGTGCCCCCCCGCCTCATGGCTGCATTAACAACATTGACCATCACGCCTTCAATTTCTAACTTGAGACTCATCACTCTGTCTGACACTCTTTTCACTTCTAACAACATTGACCATCACGCCTTCAATTTCTAACTTGAGACTCATCACTCTGTCTGACACTCTTTTCACTTCTAGAACATTCCTGACAAACTCCTCCTTCAAGATGACTCTGACTCCATTTCTCTTCCCATCCACACCATGAAAAAACAACTTAAACTCCTAAGCTTCTAGCCTTGCTACCTTTCCACCTGGTCTCCTGAACACACAGTATGTCCACCTTCCTCCTCTGCATCATGTCAGCCAGCTCTCTACCTTTTCCTGCCATAGTTCCTACTTTCAGTCCTAGACTCATGCCTTTCCTCTTCTCTCTCTGCCTACGGACATGCCTCCCGCCTCTTCTTCTTCGACGTCTTCGACCAACAGTAGTCCAATTTCCACCAGCACCCTGTTGGTTGACAGCACTGATGGCAGTCGTTGTTAACCCGGGCCTCGACCGATCCGGTATGACATTCTTTGTAGTGACTCGCATATTTTATTTGGCATTTGTTTTACGTCGGATGCCCTTCCTGACGCAACCCTCTGCATTTATAATAATAATAATAATAATAATAATACATTTTATTTATATGGCGCCTTTCTCAGCACTCAAGGTCGCCTCACATCATAAAAACAGTAGAAAACATTCAAATAAAATACTAATCAACATATTCAATATAAACTGACAGTTAAATACAGTTAAAATATTTACAGGACAGTGCAGTTGTGGTTATAGTGAGTATGCAAGTTTGAACAGGTGAGTTTTGAGTCTGGATTTGAAGAGTGGGAATGTGTCTATATTGCGGAGATTGGAAGGAAGAGAATTCCAGAGCTGGGGGGCAGAGCAGCTGATAGCTCTGCTCCCCACAGTGACAAGGCGGGCTGAAGGGACAGAGAGATGGAGCGAAGAAGAGGAGCGAAGAGAGCGAGCAGAAGTGGCGATGTGGAGGAGGTCAGAGAGATATGGAGGAGCAAGGTCATGAATAGCTTTGAATGTGTGGAGCAGGATTTTGTATTGAATACGGTATGTAATGGGGAGCCAGTGTAGCTGTTGTAGGATGGGAGTGATATGATGGGTGGAGGGGGTGCGTGTGATGATTCGGGCTGCTGAGTTCTGTACCAGTTGTAGTTTATGGAGAGTTTTATGGGGAAGGCCGAAGAAGAGAGAGTTACAATAGTCCAGACCAGAAGTGACGAGGCTGTGGACCAGGATGGCGGTGGACTGAGGAGTGAGGGAGGGACGGAGGCGGTGGATGTTACGGAGGTGAAAGTATGCTGAAGCGGGTGACAGAGTTGATTTGGGAGGTGAAGGAAAGGCTGCCATCGAGGATGACACCCAGACTCTTGACCTGCCGGGAGGGAGAGATGGAGGAACCGTCGATGAGAATAGAGAAATTATTGATTTTACTTAGGGTGGATTTGGTGCCAGTGAGGAGGAGTTCAGTTTTATTGCTGTTAAGTTTGAGGAAATTTGAGGTGAACCAGGACTTTATTTCATGGATGCAGAGGAGAAGGGAGGAGGGAGGGAGTGTGGTGCAGGGTTTGCTGGAGAGGTAGAGCTGGGTGTCATCCGCGTAGCAGTGAAAATGGATGTAATGTTTTCGTAAAATGTGACCGAGGGGAAGGAGATAGATGATGAAAAGGAGGGGACCTAGGACAGAACCCTGAGGAACACCGGTGGTGATGGGGACAGGATCGGAGGAGAAAGATTTAAGTTGGACAAACTGAGTGCGGTTGGAAAGATAAGAATGAAACCAAGAAAGAACAGAGCCAGAAATACCAATACGAGAGTCTATTGAGGAGGATGGAATGTGAGATGGTGTCAAATGCAGAGCTGAGGTCAAGCAGAAGGAGGATGGATAATGAACCGGAGTCAGCAGCGAGGAGAAGGTCATTTGTGATTTTGAGAAGAGCTGTTTCAGTGCTATGGAGGGGACGGAAGCCAGATTGGAAAAGTTCATAGAGGTTATTGGAGGACAGATGAGAATTGAGTTGGGAATAGACTGTTTTTTCAAGAAGTTTAGAAATGAATGGAAGATTTGAGATAGGGCGGAAGTTATTGAGGTCGGAGGGATCTGAGCCAGGTTTTTTGAGGATGGGAGTAACAGCAGCAGTTTTAAGGGAAGAGGGAACAGTTGCAGTGGTGAGGGAGGAGTGGATTATGTTGGTAATAAAAGGAACAAGAGTAGGAAGAACAGATTTAATAAGAACAGTAGGAAGAGGGTCAAGAGAACAAGAGGAGGATTTAGATTGGAGAATAAGGGTGGAAACTTCACTGATGGAGGGTAAGGAAAAGGATGAAAAAGGGATACCGGAGAAGAGTGATATAGTCATAAGTGGAGGTGGAGGGGGGGGGGGAGTGAGCTGCTGGTGGATGGATTGAATTTTGGTGATGAGGAATGCGGCCAGGGTATTGCAAAAATCAGAGGAATAGAGATGAGATGGAAGAGGGTCTGAGGGTTTGGAGAAGTTATTGAGGAGGGAGAAGAGAGTCTTGGTATTTCCTGCATTTAAGGTTATTAGGTTGGAGTAATATGTGGATTTGGCTTTAATGATAGAGTTTTTATAGAGGAGAATGTGGTTATTGTACATTTTGTTTATGAATAGCGAGTCCGGTTTTCTTGCTAAGTCTCTCCAGTTGACGGCCTTTTGATTTTAACTGTCTTAGTGTGGGTGAGTACCAGGGTGCAGAGTGAGAGAAAGAGACAGACCGGGATTTGAGAGGAGCAAGATTATTGAGAATGTTATGTAGATGGGTGTTGTAGTATGAGACCAGGTCATCCGGAGTTGAAATACTGTCTACACTGGGAAGGTTATTGATGTGAGAGGAAAGAGTGTTGACGTTAATGTCCTTGATTTTACGGAAGGAAATGGAGCGTGGAGGGTTGGACGTGGTATGAGGAAGATGAACGTTGAAGGTGAGAAGAAAGTGATCTGTGAAGGGGATGGAGTCCGGTTTGCAGTCTATTGGAGTTATACCTGAGCAGCAAATTAAATCAATAAAGTGTCCTTTAGAGTGGGTGGAGAAATTGACATATTGTTGTATACCAAAACTGTCTAAACAGGAAATAAAATCATTGGTGAGAGTGTTGTTGATGTTGTCCATATGAATATTAAAGTCCCCTAGTAAAATGATATTGGATGACAGAGTGGAAACAGCTGTTAAAAAGTTAGAAAAGTCCAATAAAAAATCCTTATTATACTTTGGTGGTCTGTATATAGTGGCAATGATGGTGATGGTGTAGGTCCAGAAAGCTGACAGACAATAGCTTCAAATGAATTATAAACAGGCACATTGATGGGCGCTATCCTCAGGGACTCTCGGTGGACCAGAGCGAGACCGCCCCCGCGACCAGTGACACGCGGCTTCGAGATGTAACCAAACCCCGGAGGAGTTGCATCGTTGAGATGGGAAAAGTCATTTAGCTGCTGCCAAGTCTCAACTAGACAAAAAACATCCAACTTACGGTCCACCAGAAGATCCTGGACCAAAGTACAGTGATACCTCTGCTCACGAACATAATTGGTTCCCAGAAAGTGTGTGTGAGGCGAAAAGTTCGTCTTCCGAACATTTATTTCCCATAAGAAACCATTAAAATGAGAATAATCCGTTCCCAGGTCCCCATAAAACATAATTTTCTACTAAATAAGCCTTAAAACTACACAAAAATATACCTTATTTTATGTATAATAAATGTCTATTGTATTGTAATTAAAGAAATAAACTGTACTGTATAATAAAGTCGTTTTATTTACCTTTGTGATGGTAGTTGATGGCTTAATGGAATTGAGTGGGAGGAGGAGGGAGTGGGAGGAGGAGGGAGGGAGGGACTTACTGTTTGGAAGGAGTGTTTGGAAACACGCATAGCCACACACGCACCCTTAATAGCTTCCTTGTTCTTAAGGATGGGAGCAATGGTAGACTTAGCGTACTGGTACTGGGACGCTGAGTCACACAAACGCACACCTCGTTCGTGTTTTTCAATGATCTCCGCCTATGGTGGGGTCTTTTTCGGTCCCATAATAGCAAAAGTACACTCAATATGGTCCAAAATGTCTAGCAAACACAAACCACTTCCGCATTCAAAGAAAGGGGTGTGACGAACTGTGACGCCATGAGCGTGCGTCAGCTTCTCGTGGCCGCCACCGTGGCGCTGTTCGACCGCGTGGTTTGATTCGTCCACCGAAAACTAGTTCGTCAGCAGAGACTATATGCTCGCAAATTTAATGTTCTTGAGGCGAAAAGTTCGTGAGCTTAAGCGTTCGTCAGCGGAGGTTTTACTGTACCTTTGTTGGTCAGGGAGCGGATGTTTAGGAGCCCAAAGTTGACGGCAGCGCTCTTGTTCACGGAGTTGTCCGCCCGCGGGATGCGGGTCAGGACGCGCTCGGGGCGGCGGCTGGTGACAGGCTTCGGGCGGCGAGCAGTGGACCAGATGGACGGTATGGAGCCGGAGGAGTTGTACTTGAAGTTACGCCGAGAGCCTCGGTGGATGGGTTTCTCATGCTGCTTTGTGTGCTTCTGACCCTGCTGGGACTTTCCCTTGGCTTTGGCCTTCACCTTTTTGAATTTCACCAGAGGTATGTCTTCACTGGAAGGGTCATCACTCAGCTCTCCCTGCTCAGCTTTCTTCCCCTTTCCCTTCTTCACTCTGCTCTCTTGAGCCATGATACAGATGCCGGAGGCTTGTTAATTAGCTTCCACTCAGACTTCTCGTCTCAGAGCACGAGAGCAGCACGCCTGAAATGGATTGTGGGATTGGATCAGACTCAATGACAGTGTGCCACCATCCAGCTATACTATCCCTGGATACTCAGTCATCAATGGGGGGAAAAAAAAAAAAAATTACCCAAAATATGGTATTGCAATATATGCTAGAAAACCAGATCAGGTGATTGACCTTGATGGTAGCACAGAAGAAAATGGCACACAAAGATCATGCATCAAACTTGGAGACACAGAACTACACAACATCTACAAACCTCCTTGCTTGGTTTGGTTTGGCTTGGACTGGACTGACACCCCCCGAAGCAATAAACCACCCAGCAATGATCATGGGAGACTTCAGTCTTTTATCTGGGCTTGGGACCGATGTGAGGGAGAGACACTGGTTTGTGGCCCCCCCCACCTTCACGGCTGCATTCTGTATATACTAGTGTCTATATATATATATATATATATCTTCTTTTACTTTCGGCTGCTCCCTTCAGGGGTCGCCACAGCAAATCATCCACCTCACCCTGTCCTCCGCATCTTCTTTTCTGGCTCCAACGACCTTCATGTCTTCCTTCACCACATCCATAAATCGTCTCTTTGGTCTTCCTCGAGGCCTTCTGCCTGGTAGTCCCAACCTCAGCATCCTACTGCCAATATACTCACTATCCCTCCTCTGTACATGTCCAAACCATCTCAATCTAGCCTCTCTGACTTTGTCTCCAAAACATCTTACATGTGCTGTCTCTCTGATATACTAATTTCTGATCCTATCCATCCTCGTTACTCCCAGAGAGAACCTCAACATGTTCATCTCCGCTACCTCCAGCTCTGCCTCCTGCCTTTTCCTCAGCGCCACTGTTTCTAAGCCATACAACATCGCTGGCCTCACCACAGTCTTGTACACTTTTCCCTTCATTCTTGCTGACACTCTCCTATCGCATATCACACCGGACACTTTTCTCCAACCATTCCAGCCTGCCTGCACACGCTTCTTCACCTCTTTTCCACACTCTCCATTGCTCTGGATTGTTGAGCCTAAGTACTTAAAATCCTCCAACTTCGTTATCTCTGCTCCCTGTAACATCACCGTTCCTCCTGGGTCCTTCTCATTCACACACATGTATTCTGATTTTCTGAGGCTAACTTTCATTCCTCTCCTTTCCAGAGCTTACCTCCACCTCTCTAGATTTTCCTGCACTTGTTCTCTGCTCTCACTACAGATCACAATGTCATCTGCAAACATCATAGTCCATGGAGATTCTTTTCTCACCTCGTATGTCAGCCTGTCCATCACCATAGCAAACAAGAAGGGGCTCAGAGCTGACCCTTGATGCAGTCCCACCTCCACCTTGAATTCGTCGGTCACACCGACAGCACACCTCACCACTGTCTTGATTAATATATAATAATTTATATTAATATATAATAATTGATTTAGGGGTGTTTTGAGATTACGGTCATGGTAATGAGCGTCATAGGTCACTGTAAAAACTTGCGTTCGGCTGTCCGGAACCAATTCAGAACGTAAGTTGGGGAGCGTCTGTGTGTATATGTATCTCTCTCACTCTCTCTCTCTGTGTGTGTGTGTGTGTGTGTGTGTATGCATGTGTATATATATATATATATATATATATATATATATATATATATATATATATACACACACTCGTCCTCAAAAAATTCACATTGTCATAAAGTTCATTATTTTCTGTAATGTACTGATAAAAAAAAATAAACTTTCATAGATTTTAGATTCATCGCACACCAACTGAAATATTTCAGGTCTTTTATTGTTTTAATACTGATGATTTTGGCATACAGCCAATGGAAACCCAAAATTTATATCTCAAAATATTACTATATCATGAAAAGGTACTCTAAACAAATTCTATTTTGATCTTATTTATCTTTTTTCTTTTGATTATTTTATATTTATTATTGAATTTATTTATTTTATTGTATTTTATTTGTTTGTCTTTAAATCACTTATTATATTGAGATAAATCTTTGTTTACTTATTTATTTAAACCATTATAGTGAGGTCCAGTTTTGTCTTGTTCCAACTGGTGTTGTCAGCATCTGAACCAAAAATGGAGTCACATTTATGGGTGGCACACTGTCACTCTTTCACATGCCAGGAGCCAGCCTACCAACAGGCACGGTGGATGGCTGAGAGGCTACTTACTGTGCCAGAATGACTTTATTCACAGCCCAGACATGTCTGAGATTAAAGCAGATGCACCCAGAGAGAAAAGTTTCCAACTTCCTCTGTTTCATCTGCATAGTGTATTGGCCTGAGATTTCCCTGGCAACATGAGAATGATTTGGACTTGATCCAGAGTTTGCATTATTAATAATAATTCAAAACAAACACCTGATCATTTTTTACTCTTATTTATAAATCCTTCAAAGTATTTTCTATGTGAAATGACATTTAAACCTTTAAACGTTATTTTTATATATATACTAGTCCTTCTCAAAAAATTAGCATATTGTGATAAAGTTCATTATTTTCTGTAATGTCCTGATAAAAATTAAACTTTCATATACTTTAGATTCATTGCACACCAACTGAAATATTTCAGGTCTTTTATTGTTTTAATACTGATGATTTTGGCGTCCAGCTCATGAAAACCCAAAATTCCTATCTCAAAAAATTAGCATATCATGAAACTCTAAACACCTGCAAAAGATTCCTGAGGCTTTTAAAAACTGCCAGCCTGGTTCATTACTCAAAACCGCAATCATGGGTAAGACTGCCGACCTGACTGCTGTCCAGAAGGCCATCATTGACACCCTCAAGCAAGAGGGTAAGACACAGAAAGAAATCTCTGAGCGAATAGGCTGTTCCCAGAGTGCTGTATCAAGGCACCTCAGTGGGACGTCTGTGGGAAGGAAAATGTGTGGCAGAAAACGCTGCACAACCAGAAGAGGTGACCGGACCCTGAGGAAGATTGTGGAGAAGGGCCGAGTCCAGACCTTGGGGGACCTGTGGAAGCAGTGGACTGGGTTACAGGTGCCGCATTCCCCAGGTCAAGCCACTTTTGGACCAGAAACAGTGGCAGAAGCGCCTGACCTGGGCTACAGATAAGCAGCACTGGACTGTTGCTCAGTGGTCCAAAGTACTTTTTTTGGATGAAAAGAAATTTTGCATGTCATTCGAAAATCAAGGTGCCAGAGTCTGGAGGAAGCCTGGGGAGAAGGAAATGCCAAAAGGCCTGAAGTCCAGTGTCAAGTACCCACAGTCAGTGATGGTCTGGGGTGCCATGTCAGCTGCTGGTGTTGGTCCACTGTGTTTTATCAAGGGCAGGGTTAATGCAGCTAGCTATCAGGAGATTTTGGAGCACTTCATGCTTCCATCTGCTGAAAAGCTTTATGGAGATGAAGATTTTCATTTTTCAGCACGACCTGGCACCTGCTCACAGTGCCAAAACCACTGGTAAATAGTTTACTGACCATGGTATTACTGTGCTCAATTGGCCTGTCAACTCTCCTGACCTGAACCCCATAGAGAATCTGTTGGCTATTGTGAAGAGAAAGTTGAGAGACACCAGACCCAAAACTGTGGATGAGCTTAAGGCCACTATCGAAGCCTCCTGGGCCTCCATAACACCTCAGCAGTGCCACAGGCTGATTGCCTCCATGCCATGCCGCATTGAAGCAGTCATTTCTGCAAAAGGATTCCTGACCAAGTATTGAGTGCATAACTGAACATAATTATTTGATGGTTGACTTTTTTTGTATTAAAAACACTTTTTTTTTTTTTTTTTTTTTTTTTTTTTTCCCGTTGGATGAAATATGCAAATTTTTTGAGATAGGGATTTTTGTTTTTTCTTTACTTTTTTGCCAAAATTATCAATATTAAAACAATAAAAGGCTTGAACTACTTCAGTTGTGTGTAATGAATCTAAAATATATGAAAGTCGAATGTTTATCAATGCATTGCGGAAAATAATGAACTTTATCACAATATGCTAATTTTTTGAGAAGCACTAGTACACACACACACACACACACAGTCTGCCCCAAATTTACGAAATTAATCAGTTCCAGAGCCTTTTTCATATTGCGGGGATTTCGTAAGTAAGGTCTCCTTCTGGTTCAATATCGTCCCGATTGTAGAGGGCTTTCGTCAACAACGAAATCTTGTATAAAGCTGCCTGATCAATCTCAAAACATGCCGACAGTTGACTCTCCTTCACGTGTGTGACAAACAGGAAGTTTGGGTAGGGTTCAGCTGCGTCATACCTCCTAGCCAATGGGAGGCCAGGGGGGCGGGATGTTGGGAGACAACCAATGAGAGGGCCACTCGCGCATCGTGTGAAATTTTGATTGGCGGGTTTGAATTTTGAATGGCGCTTTTCTGCGAAAGAAATGAATTCTCTTTGTCTGAAAGACGTTGTTTTCGTATCCCCAGGACGACAACTTGGGAGAATGTTTTTCGTAACCCGGAATTTTCGTACCCAGGGGGTTACGTAAGTAGGGGGCCGACTGCATATATCAGTGTTCGACATAATAAACACTGTGCTCCAATGAGCCCCTCACCCCCACCCCCCACTGTTTTTGATCTTGGGTCTAAAAACGACCCATGTGGACTAGGAGCAAAATCGTAGATCAAACTTGCCAATCTTATTCAATCAGTCTCTGGAATGGTAAAATGAGACATTCACTGCCTGTAAAAGTGAGTTTACATGGTATTTCAAGACCCCCTGTCACTGGGGAATGTCTATAATGTTCATCAGTAACAACACATGTGATTGTTATGCCGTGCTTTAAAAATCAGGAAAATAATTTGCTGTGTTCTTTTGGTAAATGTCCAACAACCGATGAACCATTAGAGACTGCTCCAGCAAAACTTGACAGAGCAAAAGAATGCTCTGAATAAATGGAGCGATGAGTATTTTTCACCCGATTCTTCTGCTCAATAACTTCATAAATTTAAAGACGTTCCTGGCCATGTGCTTGTTTGTGTCGATTGGTTCAATGTGCCATGTGCTAAAGTTGACATTCATGTTGATTGTCTCGATTTTACATCAGGGGAAAATATTTAAAGGAACAGCACAGGGAGGGAAAATTAAAGAGTTTTTTAAATTATGCTGTTTTCTGTTGACAATAGGCCCTTGACATTCGCAGGGGTACGGTTCCTAGCCTTCCCGCGAATCGAGATAATCCGCGAGTTCTGTACCCGGAAGTAAAACCCCATGTATGACGTCACATGCGCGAATGAGCAGCCGGCAGTAAAATACTATGTATCTATTACATGCGCTAAAATATGCTTCTTAAACTCATTCTACAGACAGTTTTACTCATTAATACAGTATTAATGTAGTAAAATGTAGTCATGATTAAGAAAAACTTTTTAATTTTGTACTGTGATATTTAGTAATATATAAACATTATACAGCAAACTTTATCTATCTATCTATGTATCTCTTTCTCTCTCTCTACACATATATATATTGTGTGTGTGTATATATATATATATATATATATATATATATATATATATATATATATAATGCTTATCAGACACCCAATAGAAGGAAGCATTACATTATATTTAACTCTACTGTACTCTAAATAATGCAGCCATGAGGCGGGGGTCACTAACCAGTGTCTCTCCCCCTTATGCCGGTCCCAAGCCCGGAGAAAGGCATCCGGTGTAAAACTTTTGCCAAAATACAAAAATGCAGACCGGAAAGACTAAACTCATACCGGATCGATCGAGGCCCAGGTTAACAATGACCGCCATCAGTGCTGTCAACCAACAGGGTGCTGATGGAAATCGGACTACTGTTGGTTGAAGACGTCGAAGAAGGAGAGGTGGGAGGCGTGTCTGTAGGCAGAGAGCGAAGAGGTTTGTCAGGAATGTTCTAGAAGTGAAAAGAGTGTCAGACATAGTGATGAGTCTCAAGTTAGAAATTGAAGGTGTGATGTTCAATGCTGTTAATGCTTATGGCCCACAGACAGGATGTGGGTTAAAAGAAGTAGGGATTCTGGAGTGACTGAGATGAAGTGATGCAGAGTACCCCCAGAGGTGAAGGAGTGGTCATTGGGGCAGACTTCAATGGACATGTTGGTGCAGGCAACAGAGGGGACGAGGAAGTCATGGGCAGGTTTGGTATCCAGGACAGGAACACAGAAGGACAGATGTTGATCGATTTTGCCAAAAGGATGGCAATGGCTGTGGTGAATACTTTCACAGGAGCATAGGGTGACTTATAAAAGTGGAGGTAGGAGCACACAAGTAGACTACATCTTGTGTAGGTGATGTAATTTGAAGGAAATCAGTGACTGCAAAGTAGTGGGTGAGAGTGTTGCCAAACAGCATAGGATGGTGGAATGCAGGATGACTCTGGTGAGGAAGGGGAAGAAGGCAAAGGCAGAGCAGAAAACAAAGTGGTGGAAGTTTGAAAAAGGAAGAGGGTTATGTTGTCTTCAAGGAGGAGTTGAAACAGGCTTTGGGTAGACAGGAAGTGCTTCCAGATGACTGGACAACCACAGCAAATGTGATCAAGGACACAGGTAGGAGAGTACTTGGTGTGTCCTCTGGTAGGAAAGTAGATAAGGAGACTTGGTGGTGGAATGAGGAAGTGCAAGAGTGTGTACAAAGGAAGAGGTTAGCTAAGAAGAAGTGGGACATTGAGAGGACCGAAGAGAGGAAATAGGAGTACAGAGAGACACAGCGTAAGGCGAAAGTAGCAGTGGCTAAGGCCAAACATAGGGCTTACGATGGCTTGTATGATAGTGACAGTAAGGAGGGAGAAAAGGATCTATACAGGTTGGCACAGCAGGGAGATAGAGATGGTAAGGATGTGCAGCAAGTTAGATTGATAAAGGACAGAGAGGGAAATGTATTGACTGACGACAGAAGTGTGCTGGGAAGATGGAAAGAGTACTTTGAAGAGCTGATGAATGAGGAAAATGAGAGAGAAAAAAGAGTAGAAGAGGTGACCATTGAGGAGCAGGAAGTAGCAACGATTAGTAAAGGTGAAGTAAGGAGGGCACTGAAGAGGATGAAGAATGGAAAGGCAGTTGGTCCTGATGATTTCCCGGTGGAGGTATGGAAGTGTCTAGGAGAGGTAGCAGTAGATTTTCTGACAAGAACATTCAACAAGGTCTTGGAGAGTGAGAGGATGCCAGAGGAATGGAGAAGTGTGCTGCTGCCCATTTTTAAGAACAAGGGAGATGTGCAGAGTTGTGGCAACTACAGAGGGATAAAGTTGATGAGCCATACAATGAAGTTATGGGAAAGAATAGTGGAAGCTAGACTAAGGGCAGAGGTCAGCATTTGTGAACAACAGTTTGGTTTCATGCCAAGAAAGAGCACCACTGATGCAATGTTTGCTTTGAGGATGTTAATAGAGAAGGTCAGAGGGAACTGCATTGTGCCTTTGTGGATCTGGAAAAAGCATATGACAGGGTGCCAAGAGAAGAACTGTGGTATTGCATGAGGAAGTTCGGTGTGGCTGAGAAGTATGTTAGAGTGGTGCAGGACATGTATGAGAGATGTAAGACAGTGGTGAGGTGTGCTGTCGGCGTGATCGACGAATTCAAGGTGGAGGTGGGACTGCATCAAGGATCAGCTCTGAGCACCTTCTTGTTTGCTATGGTGATGGACAGGCTGACAGACGAGGTTAGGCAAGAATCTCCATGGACTATTGCAGATGACATTGTGATCTGTAGTGAGAGCAGAGAACAAGTGCAGGAAAATCTAGAGAGGTGGAGGTATGACCTGGAAAGGAGAGGAATGAAGGTTTGCTGCAGAAAATGAGAAGGACCCAGGAGGAACGGTCATGTTACATGGAGCAGAGATAAGGAAGGTGGAGGATTTTAAGTACTTCGGCTCAACAATCCAGAGCAGTGGAGAGTGTGGAAAAGAGGTGAAGAAGCGTGTTCAGGTAGGCTGGAATGAGTGGAGAAAAGTGTCCGGTGTGATGTGTTATAGGAGAGTGTCAGCAAGAATGAAAGGAAAAGTGTACAAGACGGTGGTGAGGCCAGCGATGTTGTATGGCCTAGAAACAGTGGCACTGAGGAAAAGGCAGGAGGCAGAGCTGGAGGTAGCAGAGATGAAAACGAGGTATGGATCGGATCAGTAACGAGGATGGATCAGATCAGGAATGAGCACATCAGAGGGACAGCACATGTCAAAGGTTTTGGAGACAAAGTCAGAGAGGCTAGCCTGAGATAGTTTGGACATGTACAGAGGAGGGATAGTGAGTATATTGGCAGTAGCATGCTGAGGTTGGAACTACCAGGCAGAAGGCCTAGAGGAAGACCAAAGAAGAGATTTATGGATGTGGTGAAAGAAGACATGAAGGTCATTGGAGTAAGAGTAGAAGTTGCAGAGGACAGGGCGAGATGGAGGCAAATGGTTTGCTGTGGCGACCCCTGAAAGGGAACAGCTGAAAGGAAAATAAGAGACTGTACTCTCAATAATCAACATAAAAACATGAAGTGATCTTCTTTTGCTTTCGGCTTTTTACCTTTTTCAGGGATCACCACAGTGATGAAGTGTAATAAAATGATTTGAGAATATGGATAATCATACAGTTACAGCACTGTGTATTTTCATATTAGTGGTTAAAAATGCTTCTCATATGCCCACTAGAGGGAACCCTTGCACTGTTTATTGGACTGTTGAGAACATGAAAAACATGAAGTGTCCAGTAATTAACAAACTGGAAGCCAAAAGGAGAAACTTGACTACTGTAAATATACTGTACTGTACTACAGAACATAAAATCTCACACATAAACATCCTAAACATTAATTTAGGTACAGTACTGTACTGGAATAATAACTTAAAACATTTAAATACTTGTACAGTACTATAGAACTTTACAACAGTTCAGATTAATCATCTTCAAGCACTTCAAAAGAAACTGTTGTTTCTTCAGGCGAAAGTATTATTACTTCTGAAGAGACATGAGGTGGTGTATTTTCTTCTAGTGTGGGTTGTGTAGAAGTTTTCTTGGCCTTTGTTATGAACATGGTTATTGGCAGCTGGCTTTGTTGTTTTTTCATAGTGGTGAAAAGGGTTTGCAGACTTATGAATAAGTCCAGGTTTCATCATCCAGCCAGCAGCATTACCACATAAGTGTTACTCTGTCCTTTTGCACTTTGAAACCCGGGGCTCTAATTTTGTCCTTCATGAGGAATGTTCTGGAAGGCATCTTTTCCCAAAACAACCCTGTCTCATCCATATTGAATACCTGATGGATTGAAACATACAGTATTTTATTCATTCAAGAAAAGGATTAGGCATAAGTTATCAAACTTAAGTTAAAGTTGAATATAGTACCTAATAATAAAAAAAAAAACAGTTGAATACCTGCTGTGGCTTGTATCCATTTTCCATAACGATTTGCTGAAATGCATCAGGATCCAGTACTTCTCCACAGCGTGTGGATCTGCAGCTGCGCTTTCTCCGTGTGATTATCTGATTCGAATCTGGTAACGTTTTACAAAACCATCACACCAGCCCTTGCTGGCTTGAAAAGGCTCTGCAGCTGATGCTGTTGATGGTCCTGGTTGTGGTTCACCTTTGCTGCCTCCGCTGAATTGAGAATATAAACTCGGTGCCTTCTTACAAATCAACTTTGTGTCGAAAGGGATATGATTCCTCTGTAAGTCTTGTATCCAGAATACCAAGCCAGATTCCATCCTGACGATTCCCTTGTTTCTTGCCACATACACCTTGTTAGCACTTCCACAATAGCTCGATGCGAACTAGCTCTGATTGCCTTTTCTTTCTTCTTTATATAGCGGACTGCACTCTCATTTACTTTATAATGGCGCCCTATTGCAGCAAAACTTTTCCCTTCCTGAAGCATATCAAGTAATTCAACTTTATCATGTAGCATCATTACCTTTTTTAATGCGCTTCGGTGCCTTACCAGAAGCCATAGAAGTTGTGCAGCGTTTTGGTGGCATGACTGAGCTTAACTGTGCTTACTGTAATTAAAAACAGAAAGAAAAACCCAACAACATATGCACAAAGTTTGCGCGAATGAGTAAAAAGGGGTGGGACATCAGCTCAACCAATCGGCAGAAAGGAGGACAGCCATTGGCTGAATTTGAATCACGTGCCGGTTGCTGGGCAGACCGCATGTACTCAAACCGCGAATAGTCAAGGGCCTATTGTATTTTCAGCTTTCATGTAAGTAATTTGGTTGATAATACAAAATGAATAATACAGATACCAGTAAAACTCTTTTATTGTTCTGTTATTATTCATGTTTTCCACCTCGATGTTAATAAGCACTTACCGTTCCACTCCGCTGGTAATCATTTTAATAATCACCCACCCACTCCAATTTTTTAAGTGCCCTGGGCGCTTATCACGTCGAATACGGTGTGTGTGTGTGTGTGTGTGTGTGTGTGTGTATATATATATATATATATATATATATATATATATATATATATATATATATATACTTACAAAAACCTCTGAATACGAAAAAACACACACACACGAGTCCTTCACAAAAAATTAGCATATTGTGATAGTTCATTATTTTCTGTAATGTACTGATAAAAATTTAACTTTCATATAATTTAGATTCATTGCACACCAACTGAAATATTTCATGTCTTTTAATACTGATGATTTTGGCATACAGCTCATGAAAACCCAAAATTCCCATCTCAAAAAATTAGCATATTTCATCCGACCAATAAAAATAAAGGGGTTTTAATACAAAAAAAGTCAAATAGTTATGTTCAGTTATTCACTCAATACTAGGTCAGGAATCCTTTTGCAGAATTGACTGCGTCAATGCGGCGTGGCATGGAGGCAATCAGCCTGTGGCACTGCTGAGGTGTTATGGAGGCCCAGGATGATTTGATAGCGGTTTTAAGCTCATCCACAGTGTTGGGTCTGGTGTTTCAACTGTCTCTTCACAATATCCCACAAATTCTCTATGGGGTTCAGGTCAGGAGAGTTGGCAGGCCAATTGATCACAGTAATACCATGGTCAGTGAACCATTTACCAGTGGTTTTGGCACTGTGAGCAGGTGCCAGGTTGTGCTGAAAAATGAAAATCTTCATCTCCATAAAGCTTTTCAGCAGATGCAAGCATGAAGTGCTCCAAAATCTCCTGATAGCTAGCTGCATTGACCCTGCCCTTGATAAAACACAGTGGACCAACACCAGCAGCAGACATGGCACCCCAGACCATCACTAACTGTGGGTACTTGACCCTGGACTTCAGGCATTTCCTTCTCCCCAGTCTTCCTCCAGACTCTGGCACATTGATTTCCGAATGACATGCAAAATTTGCTTTCATCCGAAAAAAGTACTTTGGACCACTGAGCAACAGTCCAGTGCTGCTTCTCTGTAGCCCAGGTCAGGCGCTTCTGCCGCTGTTTCTGGTTGAAAAGTGGCTTGACCTGGGGAATGCGGCACCTGTATCCCAGTCCACTGCTTCCACAGGTCCCCCAAGGTCTGGACTCGGCCCTTCTCCACAATCTTCCTCGGGGTCCGGTCAACCTCTTCTGGTTGTGCAGCATCTTCTACCACACTTTTTCCTTTCCACAGACGTCCCACTGAGGTGCCTTGATACAGCACTCTGGGAACAGCCTATTCGCTCAGAGATTTCTTTCTGTGTCTTCCCCTCTTGCTTGAGGGTGTCAATGATGGCCTTCTGGACAGCAGTCAGGTCGGCAGTCTTACCCATGATTGCGGTTTTGAGGAATGAACCAGGCTGGGAGTTTTTAAAAGCCTCAGGAATCTTTTGCAGGTGTTTAGAGTTAATTGGTTGATTCAGATGATTAGGTTCATAGCTCGTTTAGAGTACCTTTTCATGATATGCTAATTTTTTGAGATAGGAATTTTGGGCTTTCATGAGCTGGATGCCAAAATCATCAGTATTAAAACAATAAAAGACCTGAAATATTTCAGTTGGTGTGGTATCTAAAATATATGAAAGTTTAATTTTTATCAGTACATTACAGAAAATAATGAACTTTATCACAATATGCAAATTTTTTGAGAAGGACTAGTGTGTATGTGTGTGTGTGTGTATATATATATATATATATATATATATAATATACTATAATCACCTGAAGAGAGAGGATGGTTTCATCACCCCGCGAAACAGATCTGTAGTGATAAATGGAGTTTCAATAGAAAGTCTTTGTCCTGTCCTTTTATTTTTATTATTATTAATATATATATATATATATATATATATATATATATATATATATATATATACATACATACATACATACACACACAGATGCTCCCCAGCTTACGAACGAGTTAGTTTCTGGATGGCCGTTTGTTAGATGAATTTGTTCGTAAGTCATTACAGGGCATTCTTTAGAGGGGAACGTATGTTTAAATTTTGTATAAGTAACCTATACGAGTTTGTACTGTATACAATCTCTCTCTCTCTCTCGCACTTTCTCATCATCTGTACATTATGTCCCGTGTTAAAACTCCTGGTTCCTCTCAATCACAGTGGATTTGATCAGATTTACAGAGAGTTTCACTCTTATCCAGTTCATTATAATACTGGAGTCAATTTGTTTCTTCTTTGAAAGTTTTGGCAGGAGTTCAGAAATGCATCATTCTCCTTCTCTTCCGTAACTTCCACTTGGTGTAAAGCATGTGTCAGCCACACCCCTCTGCCGGAGCCTAGTATTATGTGTACTTCCGGATAATGTTTAATCATATTCCATGTTTATATTTATGATATATCTTACTCTAGATTTTATTCCATTTCTGTTTCTACTTGTTCTTCAATTTCACTTTCACTTTCGACCTCAGACAACTCTGTTCGTATCTCCAGATGTTGGTAAAACAAATGTTCGGAAGTTGAGGAGCGTCTGTGTTTGTATGTATATGTCAGCCCTCTACTCACGAAATTAAGCCGTTCCAGAGCCTTTTTTGGAACCGGGAGTTTTCGTAAGTAGAGGTGCATTTTACATGTAAAACGTGTGATTCGTTCCAAGACTACCCCATAAACCCTTTAAAAATGATAAAAGTACACCAATTTTGTATGAAATATGTATGAAAACGGCATGTTTGTTCGGTGTGTTAGAATGTAAGAACTCTCTCAGAAGAAGCTCTCATGTAAACCTGCACGATCTGGATTCCTGTATCTCAACGTCTGGGAGCACTCCGGGAACAGAGGACAACAAACCACACGAGTGAAATCAATCTGGTTTATTCATCTGCTGCTCAGTGTGTGTCACTGGGCATAAAGCTTTTATACAGTGGAGGTGTGTGCGTGAAAAAGTGGGTACAGAGTCACATGTTTCTTTGTTCACAGCCTAAAAGTTGTACCATAATCAAAGTGCATGATAAGAAACCATCCATCACATTCCTTTGCCTTAGGGGTGACATTTACTACTCTGTGAACTTTGACCTCAGAAAGGATGCTGCCTTGTAAAGCATCACAACAGCAATAAAAGTCCACGGTTAAAAGCACAGGAATGCTGCTAATTATAAAATGGTTAAAGATAAGTCAGAATGTGACCTTACAGTTCCCCTCTTTTATACTTAAATGTTCATGAAGTATAAATCATTCGTTAATAAATCGTTGCAGAATACACAAAGGTTCAGCGGGTGTCGAAGGTCGGGATTTTTCAGGAGACCAGGGACCGCGGTTGATCGGGGCCTGTGCTTGAAGGGCAGCTTGAGCTGCGACGCCCTTCGCCCACTGCCTCGAGATACTCAGGTCCCCTCAAGATCCCGACTCCTCACTACACCCGGGACGAAGGGTAAGAGGTGCCGTCGGTCTGCGCATCCAGTTGCATATACGTTGGTCCACTGAAAGCGTCCATCAGGGCCCACACACGATTCAGCAGACACCTAAGGATGCAAGGTCCGAACACACACACCAACAGCAGACAAATGCATACAGGCACAAGCATGGTTAAATATGGAGTGAATATACCAAAAAGGGAATGGAGGAATCCCCAGCCGTAATTTGGACTTTCGTCGTGTCGCAATTGGGCTGCTACCGCACGCATTTTGTGCAGGGCTTGAGATATATTCCCCCCAGGTGAATCGTTCGGTGGAATATAGGTACAGCAGTGTTCGCCTATAAGAACGCATACCCCCCCTTCCTTCGCGAGCAATGCATCGAGCGCCATACGGTTCTGGGTAGCCATAAGCCTCAGGGCCGTCAATTCCTGGTTAATCCCGTCGACTGCGAGAATAGTGTTATTTACGAACAGGGCAAGCCTATAATGCACTTTGTTTAACTGGCGACGAATGTTCCCTACTCCAAAGTTCGGGAATAAGATCTCTGCGAATCTCGTACCCTCACTTACCAACTGATGTTCTTCCGGCACCTCGAGGTCACTAAGGGCTGATGCAGATCGCTTACGTCGGAGTAAGTAAGGAAACTGTTTAGAGAAAAGGGTGAGGGACGTTTCGATCCGGACGAGCGCGCACCTACCTATTTGTAACTTCGGGAGGTACAACCACAGTTGACCATTGCCGCAGTCCCAATACCAATCTGGGATCCATATGGGCCGCTCTAGATTAAACACCATTCTTCCTGCATTATCATTTCTGAGGTTTATCGTGGAATTACACCTGCGCGGATCTAGTCCCTGTATCCAGTGCGATGTTTGATTATTAGGTAATCTTACGCATTTTTCGGTGCCTTCCGTGTCCACAGAACAGTCGTTCGAGGCTTCCCGGTCTTGTTCTGTACTGTTACCATCATATCGCCAAAAACATATGGGGTACTGCATTCTTAAGTCCCAATGTACTGAGAAGCCTGAATTTGGATCTAGGTGGCGTCGTAGAAAGATTTCTGACTGATTATAAGTTCCCCACTCGCCCCGGACCCACGTCGAGTTGATGATGGTGTAATTGTCCCTAGAAGGGGTATATACATATGGGGTTCCTCCATCATGGGGAAACAGAGAGCAAACAATACATTCTTCTAAAGTTACATCACGTTTCACAGTAAAATTCAAATACTGCCAGAACATGTTATTTTCAGCATGACGGTAATATGTACAAAGACCCGGGGCTGAGCACATCAGCCCGAGCAAGAGCAGAACATGGAGGGTATACATAACACAGGATATTTTCGGTTATCCGTTCCCAGTACGAGAGGGTGTAAAGGTGATACTCATAAGCTTATGTTGAGCCGAATCCGTTAGAAAACACTTCTCCTCTTAGGTGATATATGTCTTAAGACCTGGAACAGAGGTAATAAAGAAAGACAGCCTCATGGTCACACAAAAACAAACAATACAATTCTTCGTTGTGGGCTTTTCTTCAGTCTGGTAGCATGGGTCCACTGTGGAAAGAGGTCAGTTAGTAGGGCGGTACGAGTAACAGCGAGTATCTCCGTGGAGCTCACTGTAAGGAGAGTCTCCCAAAGAGGAATTTAGTTTCGCAAATTTCTTGACCAGCACCTTGTCTCCTACCTTGAAGGCATGAGTGCTTGCATCGGCCGGGACCAGTATTCTGATTAGTGCGTTCCCAATAGTCATTTAGGACCTTAACAAGGCCCACAGCATACTCGCTCATGTGTATATCTAAATCTTCCGTCCCCAAAGCCTGTATTCCCTTCCCCCAAGGTGCGGAAAGGGTCTCCCCATTACCACTTCATAAGGGGATAAATTCCTAAGGCCACCTGCGAGGTCATCCGCAGATCCGCTAGGACCACAGGCAGCACCGAAACCCAATTCCTGGATCCGTGGCGTGCATTGCTTTTCGTAATTTCCCTTTAATTGTTCTGTTTGTTCGTTCCACGATTCCGGAGGACTGAGGTGATATGGGACATGGAAACGCCAATTGATCTTTAGCTCTTGGGCCAACAGTTGAGTGACTTTTGAGGTGAATGGTGTGCCTTTGTCCGAATCAATACCCAACGGGAGGCCATATCTGGGAATAATTTCCTGTGATAACTTTTGAACCACTTCTCTAGCGTTTTCGTTCCCACACGGGAAAGCTTCAACCCACCGAGAGAATTTATCCACGATAACCAGTAGATATTTAAAGGGACCCTGCCGGGGCATGTGGGTAAAGTCTATCTGCCACTCCTGGAAGGGAGTATCTGGTTTCGGCAGATGCTGATGTGATGCATGTGGTTTGGACACATTGTTCTGTGCACAAATCAGGCATCTTTCCAGAATGCTGTATACCGTAGAGGCTAGTTGTCGTATACAAAAATCTTTTTCCATATCTGTCACCACCCCTCTTCGACCGCGATGTGTAGGCCCATGAAACTCGCGGACGAGGAAAGGAAGGCAGTGCGTGGGCAGGCATAAACGACCGGTCGAATCGAGTAGAATGCCGTCACTCGAGGGCTGAGAGCCCTGCGAGGACCAAAAATCAGTGTCTTCTGTGGACGCCGAGGACTGAAGGGATTTCAGATCCAAGTCAGGGAGGAGGGCGCTAAGCATGTGTGAGGTTGACACTAGCGCGGGCTGCAGGAACGGCGGCATGGAGCCGAGCGAGG
Organism: Plotosus lineatus; assembly: GCA_024760905.1. Taxonomy (NCBI): domain Eukaryota; kingdom Metazoa; phylum Chordata; class Actinopteri; order Siluriformes; family Plotosidae; genus Plotosus; species Plotosus lineatus. The sequence continues at coordinate 214,222 of CM045749.1, forward strand.
CAGCCTGTTTAGCCGCGGTCAGCCAAAGAGTTACCTCGTGCCTCATCAGTGTGGTCAGAGGAATGACCGCGAGTCTTTACGATCGCTAAGCGGAGCGGGAGATTGCAGGACACAATAAGGTCCTGTACCAAAATAGAATGTGAAATGGGCTTACCGTCAGCAGCAGTGAAACCACGAGATTGCCAGATACGGCCGAAATCATGCGCCACCCCGAAAGCGTAACGAGAGTCAGTGTATATAGTAACGTCCTGGTCGGAAGCGAGTGCATGCCCGAGTGGCGCATATAACTCTGCTGCTTGAGCGGAATTAAAGGGAAGCGAGTACGCTTCCAAAACTTGGTCCGGTAAGGAACATACCGCGTAGCCACAGAGGAACACTCCGTCGAAGGGTTTCGAGCATGACCCATCTACAAACAGGGAGAGACCTGTCGAGAGAGGTGTGGATAATAAGTCGGACCTAATACTGGTGTCATGGACAATGGTGTCCATGCAGTCATGTTCCAACGGTTCGCAGTCATCTTGAACATTAAGCAGGCGCTGTAGGGCCTGGGCCACGTTATCTAGGGAAGAGGAACAAGAGATGGTTAGATTATCAGTAGCACAAAGGATGGCCTCGTAACCTGAGCGACGTTGAGAAGACATGTGTTGTGTAGACAGAGTATTAAGGATGTGCCTAACCTGATGGCTGGTGTGTAAAACGAGTGGATGAGAGAGCACTATTTTTTCTGCTTCGAGAACTAACACCGCACTGGCAGCGACGGCACGGAGACATGCAGGTAAACCCTGAGCCACAGTATCTAGAGTTTTGGAAAGAAAAGCACAAGGCCTAAGTCCCCCGTGGTCCTGCGCCAAGACTCCAGAAGCCGTGCCGGCCTGGTGAGCGGCGTAGAGATGAAAGGGTTTGTTGTAATCCGGGAGCCCGAGAGCCGGGCGCGAGCATAGGGCCGACTTCAGGGCTTTGAATGCGTCCAGCATGTCCTCAGTCCAGACCAAGGGTTGGTGGAGAGGGTCAGTGTGAGCCACGGCAGAGCGTAAACGTTTGTCATAAAAGGAACAGTCCGGGATCCATTGTCGGCAGTAGTTAATGAAGCCCAGGAAAGCCAGGAGCGCTTGTTTAGTGGCAGGCTTATGAGTGTCCACTATGATTTTGACGCGATCTTGAGTAAGGCGTTTTATCCCGTGAGAGAGTTCGTAGCCCAGGTATGTCACAGTGGGGAGACAGAACTGTAACTTGGGCTTGGAGACCTTGAAACCCTTTTTTTCCAGTAAGAGGAGCAGTTGAACGGTTGCATCGAAACACAGTTCATAAGTTAGGCCGGACACCAGGAGGTCATCAGCATAAGAGTGAACGCAGGAACCTACGGGAACGTCAAGAGACCCCAGTGCATCCCTAACTGCAGCCGAGAAAACGGCAGGAGAGTCAATAAATCCTTGAGGTAATCTAGTCCAGGTGTACTGTCGCTGCCGGTGTGTGAAAGCGAAGAGAGGTTGTGTGCTTGGCTCAACAGGGATACTAAAAACGCCCGAGCACAGGTCGATCACGGAGAAATGGGTGTGATCGCAAGGAATAGAAGCCATAATAGAGGGCACGTCCGAACGACCGGTGAAACTGGAATGATGAGCTCGTTAATTTTTCTGAGGTCCTGTGTCAAACGCCAGGAACCGTCCGGCTTGGGAACCGGGTTCACAGGAGTGTTATAAGGGCTTGTGCACGGCACGATGATACCCTGTTCCAGAAGAGCGCCAAAATAGAGTCGATACCCAACATTTTTTGAGGCGACAAGGGGTATTGTCGGATGTACACGGGCGAAATGTGCTTCACGGTAGCTTCATATGGGACGCAATCCACACAACCCACGTCATTCTTATGCTCTGCCCAAAGATTGGTGGGCAGTGTATCGAAGTACAGGGGCGGGGTGGAACTCGCCACGCACGCTGAATTAACATTAAAAGGCAAGGGCTGCGCTTGCAATGATAACAGAGAAACGGAGGAGGTGTCGCACGTTTGGATGGTCATGCTCGAACCTTGGAAAGAGATTTGGAACCCCAGAACACTCATGAGGTCACGGCCTAGCAAATTAAAGGGGCATTCGGACATATGTACAAAGGAGTAGGATATTTGCAATTTATCAAGCGTATGATCATCAGGAAAATGTAGGAGAAGGGGTGGCGTATATGGGGAGGAGAAGGGAACCCCATCTATTCCCACAGAGCTAATAGACCTGGAAGATACAGCACCCTGATAGTCCCTGCCTAAAGAAGATAGGGTTGCACCGCTATCGACAACAAAGATATTCTACCCCTTCTAGAACAACAGGAAGGAGGGGCAGATTCTCATTGCAGGGTGAATTAAACACTAGATGCATTAAGCTACAGGTCACGGGGTCCCTACTCCGTGGGCATCCCTATTCGTGCTCCCGCGGGTATGGGCGTGGTGTCGTCACTTCAGTGGGATCCGAGGGTGGTGGGGGCGAACTAGAGTCAGCATTACGGCGTGCTGCAGAATTCTCCTTATCTCTCTGTCTCTTTCTACACTCTTTTTTCCAGTGCCCTTCCTTACCACAATAATGACATTTTCCGGTCTTTCTATACGAATCCCTTCTCCTATTCTTATCACGCGGGCCCTGGGGGGCCACCGCCAGCAGAACCTTATTCTTCACATTCAATAGTCCATCTGATTCTAACATACGAACCCTTTCTCCGGCAGTTCTAACGATGAGACGTTGACGGTCTGTGAAATGCGGTTTAAGTGCGCTCTGGACTTCTGGGAGACAATTACTTAAAAAACTAGACACGAACATAGAGTTTGCCGCCCGGTATCAAGAGGAAATCCTCCTACATGACGCCAAGTTTCAGTAAAGCGATTCCAAAATACCGAGGTTAGTTTGCCTCGCTTCTGCTTGCAATTGGTCACGTGTGAAAGATCACAAGCTCCTCTCCGTCGGGAGACTAGATAAGCCGTAAGTTCTTGCGCGCAGTTGAGTCAATGCCTCGGGATCATCCCGCCAAAAGAGGGTGGACCGATAGGTGGTGTTACGACGACCCTCGACTTCCCCTTCTTCTTCTACTTTAACATTAGTCACTACGTCATTCTCGGGGGCCAAACAGGGGATGTTCTGAAGGACCACAGCCTCATTGTAAGCTTCCTTGAGGGTGTGTTGCAGGATAAAGCGATAATCCCCTCCCGTTAGCTGGCAATATCTGGTGGACCGTATAAGCATATCTACGTAGGCTAGGGGTGTGTCCAAGCCGGGGAGCATGGAGATAATGTCCTTAAGTGCGGCCACGGATGGTGGCTCCACGACAATACCTCTTCCACGTTTCTGCCATATACAGGCTACATTCTCCACGGCCCTAGGTTTAGGTGACTTCGGGAGAGGAGGGGGATCGGGCTGAGAGCCCGTGTCGGGACCAATGTCCGCCGGGTTTTCCCAATCCGAATCCTCATCCCCTTCCGTATCTTCGGAATCCTCCTCATTTACTGGCGGAGGCGGGGAGGGAATCACAACCTTGGGTCTTTGTTTCGATTTAATTTTAGGTCGCTCCGGCTCCGGGGTTCCTCCTTCGGCAGCGAGCAGGGTTGGGTATAAAGCGGGAACCTCCGCTGGCTTAGGGTCAGCGGGGAGTAGCGGAACTATCTCTCCGATCCTACTGGATAGGGTGGGGGAGCCGACGGGGGAGTTACGGGGGACACAGTTTGCACACAGCAAGCTGGACTTTTGGTATTTTTCCCTTTTCCCTTTTCTTTACTCATTAATTTAGGTTTGGGGACACTCTGAGTCACCTTCTTGGGTTCAAAGAGCTTTTTAAGTTGCAACCAGTACGAGCGCATTTCATACCATTTTTCATAAGCCTCCCTCATGTATTCATAATCCCAGGAGGGGTTGCCCAATCCATCATAAATCATGCGATGCGCGGATGTCAGAAATCTTGCATCAAAAGTCCCATTTCTAGGAAAGTTTGGCACTTGGTCTAGTCCCTCCGTCCATCCCGCCAAATTGCTGAGCCATGGCTCAGTATAATAAGCAAGACCACATTTATTCATCCATTCCTTGGGGGTTTCCCCGGGATTAGGCTTTGGGTAGGAATTTCCCATTGTTTACCCTCTAACAAAAATAAAAAATACGTTGGCATACAGGAATACACGTGCACCTTTTGTATAGCGCTCTTCCCAGTTATAGCAACTGAGGATAACCGTCCCTTCTAGAGAAGGGGATAAACCGTCCCTTATAAAAAGGGGATAACAGACGCTCAGATACTGCTAACCAGGTAGTCAACCAAATCTTGTCTTACCTGATCAGGAGTATCACGTCGGGGTCACCAAATTGTAAGAACTCTCTCAGAAGAAGCTCTCATGTAAACCTGCACGATCTGGATTCCTGTATCTCAACGTCTGGGAGCACTCCGGGAACAGAGGACAACAAACCACACGAGTGAAATCAATCTGGTTTATTCATCTGCTGCTCAGTGTGTGTCACTGGGCATAAAGCTTTTATACAGTGGAGGTGTGTGCGTGAAAAAGTGGGTACAGAGTCACATGTTTCTTTGTTCACAGCCTAAAAGTTGTACCATAATCAAAGTGCATGATAAGAAACCATCCATCACATTCCTTTGCCTTAGGGGTGACATTTACTACTCTGTGAACTTTGACCTCAGAAAGGATGCTGCCTTGTAAAGCATCACAACAGCAATAAAAGTCCACGGTTAAAAGCACAGGAATGCTGCTAATTATAAAATGGTTAAAGATAAGTCAGAATGTGACCTTACATAGAACAAACGGCATGTTTGTTGAGTATGACATGACACCGCCCTGGCCTGTGAAAGCAGATAGTACGCTAAATTTCATTGGCTATTTCCTGATGGCTGGCCACGCTTAGCCAATCAGGGACGCTGTTAGATAGTTTGTCAGTATTACACGGAGAAATGGTGATCTTATCGATGGTGCGTTAACGAAGCATGACTACGAACTAAACATGCCGGCCAAGGGGAAGGGACAGTGCTATAAGGATTCCTATTGAGAAGAATTCCCATTCATTTCAAAGTCAACGAAGGCTGAATATTTTGCCTTTTGCAATCCATGTCGGCGTGATATATCAATTAGCCATGGTGGTCTGTCAGACATTGTCACTCGCGCGAAAAGGTCTGTGCACAAAGAAAGTGTGGCGAATGTTGCTAAAACTTCAAAATTAACCAAGTGGGTTACAACTACAAATGAACTGTCAACAATAAGGGCTGAATGTTTGTTTACTTTGGTTTTTGTTGAACACAATATCCCTGTCGCTGTTGCGAGCCATGTCGGACCCTTGTTAAGGAAAGCATTTCCGAATTCGGACGAAGTTAAGAAATTTTTCATGTTCGAGGACAAAAACAACTAGTATAATTCATGAAATGGCCAGTGATGGGAGGAAAACTATGATTGATGCCATGAAAAACAGCTCGTTTTCCGTCGTAACAGATGGTAGTATTGACTCAAATGCCATGTTGTATGCTATTATGATCACGTATTATGACGGTGTTGCAATAATGAGTGAACTGTTTTCTATGTATATACTTACAAATATTGCCCAAGCAGCATTAAGCAATAACTCACTCACTCACTCCTATATAGTTAAATAAGAAATTATTTTTATGTTGGTGTTCCTGCCCAAATCTTTGTTAAATGTTCATTTTATTTCCTCAATGCTCATGTTGGACATTATTGTTATTCTACATGTGAAATTAGTGCATGCTACTTAGTTAATAAAATAAAAATGAAGGATGTAGTTTTAAGGTGTATTTTCTGATAGTTAATTTGTTAAAAAGCTTTGGCGATACCTCCACCGGGACTTCGTCCCTGGACCCTGACCAGGGGGCACATCCCCCTGGACCCCCTATTACTATTTCAATTTTCTGAATGCTGGCAGCTATGTGAGTATTCTGAACACTCTCAAAAATCACGAAACTCATGAACCAACAGAACATCTCTCCTTTACTCGTGTGATAAACAAGCTTATGGTTACAGTACTACGGAGATTAAGCTCCCTCTTGGCCAATGGGAGGCCAGCAGGGCGGGATGTTGGGAGACAGCCAACTCGCGCATTGTTTGAATTTTTGAATGGCACGTTTGGCTCTTTTTGTAAGAAGAGGTTGTTTCGTATACAGAGGGCGAAAATTTAGGAAAATGTTTTTCGTAACGTAGATTTTTCGTATTCTGAGGTTTTCGTAAGTCGAGGGTCAACTGTGTGTGTGTGTGTGTATATCTCTCTCTCTCTCTCTCTCTATATATATATATATATATATATATATATATATATATAAAAATATAATATAGGGTTATGGTTTTATATATATATATATATATATATATATATATATATATATATATATATATATATATATATATATCCGTAACCCTATATTATATTATATATTGAATATCGCGGCTAATGTAGACCAGACCTGGCCGCGATATTCGAAAAAACGCGAAGTAGGAACGCCCCACCCCCGCCCCCATTTCTACCAAGTTGTCTCATTTCTATATGTTTTCGCGTTTATACAATATCAAGAAGTGTATATTAAACGTTACACTGTTATATGCATATGTAAATATTGTAATGTATTAATATTTAAATAGAATTTATATATAAATACTTTAAGTACTGTACTCAACTCTGACAATAACTCTTCTCCGCTGTGCAGGACGTTCACAAACAATGTACAGTAAGATCACAAAATCACAAAACATCCAACGGGAATGTGTGAGGCAACAGCTTCACGCGTCTAAGCCAATCAGCTTGCGAGATTGAGTTGAGTGGGCGGGAGGCAACAGCATCACGCGTGTAAGCCAATCAGTTTGCAAGATTGAGTTGAGTGGGCGGGAGGCAACAGCATCACGCGTGTAAGCCAATCAGTTTGCAAGATTGAGTTGAGTGGGCGGTCCCTGCCTGAACTGGGGAGGAGGGGCACTTCAGTCTGTCGTTTGGAAACCATGAACGCAGCCTGCCTTGGGTCCCTGCCTTTCGCTTGCTTACATGTGAGTTTCAGCACGAATTTTGATTTTTTTTTTATGAACATTTATTTTTAAATTTTATTTTTTTATTAAAATACCGTGATGTACAAAGACTGCAATGCCCAAGTCGCGAAGTGGCAAGGGATGACTGTGTGTGTGTGTGTGTGTGTGTGTGTGTATATATATATATATATATATATATATATATATATATATATATATATATATATACACACATATATATATATATATATATATATATATATATATATATATATATATATATATACATACTTACAACAACCTCTTTTTACGAAAAGCGCCAAACGCGCCAGTCAAAAAATTCAAACAATGCACAAATTGCTCTCTCATTGGCTGTCTCCCAACATCCCGCCGTGCTGGCCTCCCATTAGCCAGGAGGCAGCTGAATTGTACCCATACTTCCTGCTTGTCACACACGTGAAGAAGAGTTGAACAGGAATGTTAGCTCGTGACTTTTTTGAGATTGATCATTGCAGCGTTATATTTCGTTATCCATCATGGACTCGGAAAATAAAGAAAAGCGGAAATACACTGACATGTGATTCTTCTGCGAAATATCAGAATTCTGATTTTTTTATTGGCCCAGTGTAAAAAAACAAAACAAAACAAAAAAACGAGCCAAATATGTCTATATAACATATAACCTTTTCTGCTTTTATTCCATTCTGAGTTTTGCATAAAATGACCTTTCTTGAGACCTTACTTATGACCTTACTTAAGACCATGACGTTATGATCTCGCTTAAAACGTTACTGCTGATTGGCTGGTGTTGATTGGCTGGTGCTGAAACATGTACGTAGACATACACACCACTTCCAATCTGTTGCGCTATCGAAAGGATGTCGGTGATCGAGAGAAAAGATTCTGCTCGAATCAAAGAAATAGATCTTCTTTTCCTTTCGGCTTTTCCCTTCAGGGGTCGCCACAGCGAATCATCTGCCTCCATCTCACCCTATCCTTTGCATCATCTTTTCTTACACCAGCTACCTTCATGTCCTGCTTCACCACATCCATGAATCGTCTCTTTGGTCTTCCTCTAGGCCTTCTGCCTGGTAGTTCCAGCCTCAGCATCCTACTACCAATATACTCACTATCCCTCCTCTGTACATGTCCAAACCATCTCAATCTAGCCTCTCTGACTTTGTCTCCAAAACGTCTTCCATGTGCTGTCCCTCTGATGTTCTCATTCCTGATCCTATCCATCCTCGTTACTAGATTACCTCAACATTTTCATCTCTGCTACCTCCAGCTCTGCCTCATGTCTTTTCCCCAGGGCCACTGTTTCTAAACCATACAACAGCGCTGGCCTTAAAACTGTCTTGTACACTTTTCCTTTCATTCTTGCCGATACCCTCCTATCACACATCACTCCGGACACTTTTCTCCAACCATTCCAACCTGCCTGCACACGCTTCTTCACCTCTTTTCCACAATCTTCACTGCTCTGGATTGTTGACCCTAAGTACTTAAAATTTTCCACCTTCCTTATCTCTGCTCCTTGTAACCTCACCGTTCCCCTTGGGTCCTTGTCATTCACACACATGTATGTTGTTTTACTGGGGCTAACCTTCATTCCCCTCCTTTCCAGGGCATACCTCCACCTCTCTAGATTTTCCTGCACTTGTTCTCTGCTCTCACTACAGATCACAAGGTCATCTGCAAACATCATAGTCCATGGAGATTCTCGTCTGTCATCCTGTCCATCACCATAGCAAACAAGAAGGGGCTCAGAGCTGACCCTTGATGCAGTTCCACCTCCACCTTGAACTCTTGTCACACCAACAGCACACCTCACCACTGTCTTATATCTCTTATACATGGCCTGCACCACTCTAACATACTTCTTTGAGACTCCAGACTTCCTCATACAATACCACAGTTCCTCTCTCGGCACCCTGTCATGTGCTTTCTCCTGATCCACAAAGGCACAATGCAGCTCCTTCTGACCTTCTCTGTACTTCTCTATTAATATCCTCAAGGCAAACACTGCATCTGTGGTGTTCTTTCTTGGCATGAAACCAAACTGTTGTTCACAAATGCTGACCTACTCCCTTAGTCTAGCTTCCACTAATCTTTCCCATAACTTCATCATATGACTCATCAACTTTATCCCTCTGTAGTTGCCACAACTCTGCACTTCTCCCTTGTTCTTTAAAATGGGCACCAGCATACTTCTCCATTCCTCCTGCATCTGCTCAGTTTCTAAGACCTTGTTGAATATTCTTGTCAGAAAATCTACTGCTACCTCCCCTAAGACACTTGCATACCGCCACCGATATGTCATCAGGACCAACATGCCTTTCCACTCTTCATCCTTTTCAATGCCCTCCTCACTTCACCCTTACTAATCTTTGCTACTTCCTGGTCCTCAACGGTCACCCCTTCTATTCTTTTTTTCTCTCATTTTCCTCATTCATCAGCTCTTCAAAGTACTCTTTCCATCTTCCCAGCACACTTCTGTCATGAGACAATACATTTCCCTCTCTGTCCTTTATCAATCTAACTTGCTGCACGTCCTTCCCATCTCTATTTCGCTGCTGTGCCAACCTGTTTAAATCATTTTCTCCCTCTTTACTTTCCAACCAAGCATACAAGTCATCATACACCCTTTGGCCTTTGACACTGCTACCTTCGCCTTACGCTGTGTTCCCTGTACTCCTGTTTACTCTCTTCGGTCCTCTCAATGTTCCAGTTCTTCTTAGCTAACCTCTTCCTTTGTACACACTCCTGCACTTCCTCATGCCACCACCAAATCTCCTTATCTACTTTCCTTCCAGAGGACACACCAAGTACTCTCCTACCTGTGTCCCTGATCACATTTGCTGTGGTTGTCCAGTCATCTGGAAGCACTTCCTGACTACCCAAAGCCTGTTTCAACTCCTCCTTGAAGACAACATGACCCTCTGCATTTTTCAACTTCCACCGCTTTGTTTTCTGCTCTGCTTTTGCCTTCTTCCCCTTCCTCACCAGAGTCATCATTGTCTTCGTCCATGATTTAAAAAAAAAAAAAAAAACTGTCTGTTTTTTCCAATTTAAATTTGATTAAAATTTATCTATTTGAAATTATTTTGCTTGAATTTAATTTATTTGAAAATAATGTTGATATTTGATTCATTTGATATTATTTTACAATGTTATGTTTATAATAATTGATTTAGGGGTGTTTTATGAGATACGGTAATGGTATTTATGGATGTATAGTACAGTATAAACGTCATACGTTACTGGAACATACAGTAACAACTTTGTTTTTTTTTGTTTTGTTTTTTTTTTTTTTTTCCACCTTACGTTCGGCCGTCTAGAACCGAACTAAAACGTAAGTTGGGGAGCATCTGTGTGTGTGTGTATGTATATATATATATATATATATATATATATATATATATATAATTAATATGTATGTGTATATATAATTAATATGTATGTGTAAATATAATGTCTGTCTTCCTTTCGGCTTTTTCCCTTTTACTCGGGAGTCGCCACAGCGAATCATCTGATTCGCACGTTTGATTTTGGCAGAGGTTTTTTTTACGTCGGATGCCCTTCTTGTCACAACCCTTTTAGCAAGGGACAGAAACACGCTGACGACTTTGCAGCCTACTCTTTACGAAAGTCAGCAATGGTTCTTTTACATGCCTCTCACCATAGACAGTGACAGACATGGCCCACCTTTGATAACCCAGTTAGCCGCACTGGGGGGTATGTGTAAATATAATATATTATATTATATATAATATATCTAGGACTGAGAGTAGGGACTTTGAATGTTGGAACTATGAAAGAAAAAGCTGGAGAGCTGGCTGACATGATGCAGAGGAGGAAGGTGGACATACTGTGTGTTCAGGAGACCCGTCGGAAAGGTAGCAAGGCGAGAAGCTTAGGAGCAGGGTTTAACCTGTTTCATCATGATGTGGATGGGAAGAGAAATGGAGTAGGAGTCATCTTGAAGGAAGAGTTCGTCAGGAATGTTCTAGAAGTGAAAAGAGTGTCAGCCAGAGTGATGAGTCTCACATTAGACATTGAAGGTATGATGTTCAATGTTGTTAGTGCTTATGCCCCACAGGCAGGATGTAAACTAGAAGAGAAGGAGAGATTCTGGAGTTAGTTAGATGAAGTTATTCAGAGTACCCCAAAGGTGAAAGAGTGTTCATTGGTGCAGACTTCACTGGACATGTTGGTGCAAGGAACAGAGGGAACGAGGAAGTGATGGGCAGATTTGGTATCCAGGACAGGAACACAGAAGGACAGATGTTGATCGATTTTGCAAAAAGGATGGAAATGGCTGTGGTGAATACTTTCTTCCAGAAGAGACAGGAGCATATGGTGACTTATAAAAGTGCAGGTAGGAGCACACAAGTAGACTACATCTTGTGTAGGCGATGTAATTTTAAGGAAGTCAGTGACTGCAAAGTAGTAGTGGGTGAGAGTGTTGCCAAACAGCATAGGATGGATGTGTGCAGGATGACGCTGATGGTGTAGTACTTTGAAGAGCTGATGAATGAGGAAAATGAGACAAAAAAGAATAGAAGGGGTGACCGCTGAGGACCAGGAAGAAGCAAAGATTAGTAAGGGTGAAGTGAGGAGGGCATTGAAGAGGATGAAGAGTGGAAAGGCATGTTGATCCTGATGACATACCGGTGGAGGTATGTAAGTGTCTTAGGGGAGGTAGCAGTATATTTTCTGACAAGAATATTCAACAAGGTCTTAGAGAGTGAGAGGATGCCAGAGGAATGGAGAAGTGTGCTGGTGCCCATTTTTAAGAACAAGGTGGACGTGCAGAGTTGTGGCAATTACAGGGGCATAAAGCTGATGAGCCATACGATGAAGTTATGGGAAAGAATAGTGGAAGCTAGTCTAAGGGCAGAGGTCAGCATTTGTGAACAACAGTTTGTTTTCATGCCAAGAAAGAGCACCACAGATGCAGTGTTTGCTTTGAGGATGTTAATGGAGAAGTACAGAGGAGGTCAGAGGGAGCAGCATTGTGCCATTGTGGATCTGGAGAAGCATATGACAAGGTGCCGAGAGAGGAACTGTGGTATTGTATGAGGAAGTCTGGAGTCTCAAAGAAGTATGTTAGAGTGGTGCAGGCCATGTATGAGAGATGTAAGACAGTGGTGAGGTGTGCCGTCGGTGTGACAGAAGAGTTCATGGTGGAGGTGGGACTGCATCAGGGGTCAGCTCTGAGCCCCTTCTTGTTTGCTATGGTGATGGACAGGCTGATATATATATATATATATATATATATATATATATATATATATATATATATATATATATATATATATATATATATATGTGTGTGTGTGTGTGTTAATCTCGACAACGGGAAAAGCCGAAAAGAAGACATACAGTCGACCCCAGCTTACGAAGACCCCTGTTTACGAAATCCCCGAGTTACAAAAAACATTTTACTGAGTTTCCGTCCCCGAGATACGAATCAACCCCCTCTTATGAAAAGAAATTCAAACGTGCCAATCAGAATTTCACACGACACGTGAGTTGCTCTCTCATTGGCGGTCTCTCAATGTCCTGCCCCGCTGGCCTCCCAGATAGAGATAGAAGGAAGCTTCACTCTTGAGTTTTTAGTTTAGTTTTTTAAGTTGTTTAATTCAGTAAATGTTTATTAAACGTGGGCGCATTTGAGGTGATCTGGAATTCCGATCCCTTAAGGAATCAAATTAAAGTTGAGTTTGTCAAGCAGGGAATGCACTTTGAATTCACGTCTTGTCGGCGTGGCCCACAGCGCGCGCGAGAGAAAGAGAGAGGGAGAAAGAGAGAGAGAGAGAGAGAGAGAGAGAGAAGTGTGTGTTAATAAAAAAATGGTTCATCATGGTTTAATTAATAAATATGTTAATAAAATGGTTTAATATGTTGATAAAATGTTTAAATGGTTTAATAAATAAGTTTCTTTTACTTTTAACACATTTCATACAAAATTGGTGTACTTTTATCATTTTTAAAGGATTTATGGGGTTTATCCAGTCCAAAGACTGGAGCCTTGGAACGAATTAGGTGTTTAACGTGTAAGATGCAACCCCTACTTACGAAATCCACCCGTTATGAAGGCTCTGGAACGGATTAATTTCGTAAGTTGGGGGCCGACTGTATATGTAAAATTTCTTTCAGATATTTTTATTGTTTATTATTTAATTTTTATTTTTCGTTTTTTTGTTTGTTTCTGAAGAAAATATAATGCATTTTTCAAAAAATACATGGCTTTAAATGTTTTAATTTCTTTTCATATATTCAAATTTCATTGAGTTATAATTGAATTATTACAATAATTATCAGTATATCTGATTTTAACAGTGAGTGATTTATTTATTTGTTGTTTACTTGTTTGCTTTGCAGGTGAGATCTTACTGCAGTTTTCTGATGCAAAGCAACAAGCGGGTTCTTCATTCTCCTCCAAAAAAAACTCCATCGTTCTGTTTAACAAACAGATTTTCCTCATTCTGAGTAAAAACCAGGTGCCTGATTGGTCACTGGACCACCAAAGCTCCAACTCCTCTGAGGGCAAAGCCACACCTTGTAATTTATCTGTAAACAAGGCAAGTTATTCAGATTTCTGAGCTCCAACATGCCCCAGTTTACACCCGATATCTCTCAAATTAAAATGTAACAGTTTATACATTTTTAATGTATTTTTAAAAATATGAGGAGGAAAAATTCACTTTAAAGTCGACCTGTGGTGAGTTAGTATTGTTAGCTCTTTAAAATGATCACATGGCGCATTCGTGGTTCTGTATGGTTAACATAAGTTCATGTGCGCGAGTGTTACGATTGTGGGATTGTGAGACAAGTGTAGAAATCATGGAAAATGTTTATTTTTGTTCCAAAACCACCTGACAACGGGAAAACCTCATCGGCCAAACATTAGCTGCATCACGGCGTCCTCATAACGAAAGTGCTGATGTTATTTTTTCCCTCTATTTTAAGATGTTATGCCAAACTCATTAACTTTTTTATTGTTTACTTCCTGAAGCATGTGATGCGCATTATGTCAATCTGCATAACTCTGCGTTTGATGGGAAAATGCAATAATTTATTGTGATTTTCTTAAAACAAAAAACACGACTCGGGCACTTTTGTAATAATAGGGATGAGAAACCATTTCGGTTTCACACTTGTCTTTCAGTTGTGTTTCTTTTGTATTTACTAAACTTTTACAACAAAAATCCATTTACAGACGCTCCCCGACTTATGTTTTTAATTGGTTTCGGACGGCCGAGCGCAAGTTGAAAGCGAACGCAAGTTGTTACAGTGACGTATAACGTATGACGCTCATACTGTAGTATACATCCATAAAAACCATTACCGTATCTCATAAAACACCCTTAAATCAATTATTATAAACATAACATTGTAAAATAATATCAAATACAGGCCCTTCTAAAGAAATTAGCATATTGTGATAAAGTGCATTATTTTCTGTAATGTACTGATAAAAATTAAACTTTCATATATTTTAGATTCATTGCAGACCAACTGAAATATTTCAGGTCTTTTATTGTTTTAAAACTGATGATTTTGGCATCCAGCTCATTAAAACCCAAAATTCCTATCTCACAAAAAATTAGCATATCATGAAAAGATACTCTAAACGAGCTATGAACCTAATCATCTGAATCAACCAATTAACTCTAAACACCTGCAAAAGATTCCTGAGGCTTTTAAAAACTGCCAGTCTGGTTCATTACTCAAAACCACAATCATGGGTAAGACTGCTGACCTGACTGCTGTCCAGAAGGCCAAATTCTGAGCGAATAGGCTGTTCCCAGAGTGCTGTATCGAGGCACCTCAGTGGGATGTCTGTGGGAAGGAAAAAGCGAAAGAAGGGATAATTCCAGACCTTGGGGGACATGTGGAGGCAGTGAACTGAGTCTGGAGTAGAAACTTCCGGAGCCACTGTGCACAGGCATGTGCAGGAAATGGGCTACAGGTGCCACATTCCCCAGGTCAAGCCACTTTTAAACCAGAAACGGCGGCAGAAGCGCCTGACCTGGAAGCAGCACTGGACTGTTGCTCAGTGGTCCAAAGTACTTCTTTCGGATGAAAGCCAATTTTTGCATGTCATTCGGAAATCAAGGTGCCGGAGTCTGCAGGAAGACTGGGGAGAAGGAAATGCCAAAATGCTTGAAGTCCAGTGTCAAGTACCCACAGTCCGTGATGGTCTGGGGTGCCATGTCAGCTGCTGGTGTTGGTCCACTGTGTTTTATCAAGGGTAGGGTCAATGCAGCTAGCTATCAGGAGATTTTTGAGCACTTCATGCTTCCATCTGCTGAAAAGCTTTATGGAGATGAAGATTTTCATTTTTCAGCACAACCTGTCACCTGCTCACAGTGCCAAAACCACTGGTAAATGGTTTACTGACCATGGTATTACTCTGCTCAATTGGCCTGCCAACTCTCCTGACCTGAACCCCATAGAGAATCTGTTGAGAATCTGTCCAGGAATTGTTGAGAGACACCAGACCCAACACCGTGGATGAGCTTAAGGCCGCTATCGAAGCATACTGGGCCTCCATAACACCTCAGCAGTGCCACAGGCTGATTGTCTCCATGCCATGCCGCATTGAAGCAGGCATTTCTGCAAAAGGATTCCTGACCAAGTATTGAGTGCATAACTGAACATAATTATTTGAAGGTTGACTTTTTTGTATTAAAAGCACTTTTTTTATTGGTTGGCTGAAATATGCTAATTTTTCTGAGATAGGGATTTTTGGGTTTTCTTTACTTTTTCTGCCAAAATTATCATTATTAAAACAATAAAAGGCTTGAACTACTTCAGTTGTGTGTAATGAATCTAAAATATATGAAAGTCTAATGTTTATCAATGCATTGTGGAAAATAATGAACTTTATCACAGTATGCTAATTTTTTGAGAAGGACCTGTATATCAAATAATATCTACATTAATTTCAAATAAGTCACTTATTTATATCGAGTCACTTTACATTAAGCTTAAAACAGTCAATCAATGCTTACAATATGTGAGGCACTCAATACCGAAAGTAGGGTACTTGCTGTGGGTTATACAGACTTCCGGTCTTTCAAGTGCACAAGGATGCCTTTGAACTTGTTTAGAACACAGCCTGCAATGATGTAAATACTAGCAAAGCGGAGAGTTCATGAATATTAATATAAAAATAAGTATACACTCTTAGGATTCTTCTCAAAGAATAAATACCTGTAATTGTTCTGTAATTTGCTGAACTGAGTATGCATTACATTGTGCCAATCTGAGCACATAGTTAATTGATCTCTGTGTATGAGCCTTGCACCCATGCTAGTAGGCTTACACTTCTGAGCAACCATATTTGCTTAGGGTTACAAAAGTCCGCAAAACAGTGTAAACACAAAGATCACAGGGACGACGTCTTAACACAAGGGTAACACGCTATATAACTGATACATACGTACATACATACATACATACATACATACATACAAAAATCAAAAATGGATGAACGTAAGTCAGGGAGCGTCTGTAATTTAGAATATAATTTTTATGAAGTAGTTTTTTGTTTAAATTTTATTTCTTTTAAAGTAATATTTAATATTTCTGAAAAATGGCTTTATTATTTAATTTGTTTTTGTTTATTTATTTTCCAGCAGAATGACATCACTGACAAGAGGAGGCGTAACAGCAGCCCTGATGCTGTCAAGGATCCTGGCAAATGTGCACAGGTGTTGAAGGAAAATGGATGTGCTGGGATGAATGACGGTGATGAAGGAAATGAAGCGCAAACAACAGTGGAAGACATGAACACGCCCAGTGCTAGTGAAAGAATCGTAAAGATGGAGGAGAGCAGAGTTCGCGCTGAGGTTGGTGAAGATCAAAGCTCATTGGCTAACGCTGCAGATAATGGGGCTACGAGGAGCCTCAGAGAAACCTGTGAACCAGAGCTGGCGAACGTTGGAAGATGTAGTAAAGCGACGCGGTCAGCTGCAGAAACTCGGACAGGAAATGAAGCAAGTTCATCAGACAATCTGAAACACAGCAAGAATAAAGACAATATTACAGAAGCGGAGAGTTCAGACGCTAAAGCTAAATGTTGCAGAAGAGTAGTTCTCTCCGTGGATCAGAGTCCAGCGTTAACAGACGTCAGTAGACTTCAAGACGAAAGTGGGGCTAAAGGTCAAATCAACAAGCTGGAGACGCCTTCAGTTGGAATAGATGTGTCCATCAGTGGCACCGAGGTCATAAACAACGATCACGTTTCTCAAAAAGTTACAAAAGCTGCGAATTATAACACGGCAACTTATAAAAGTTACAACAATGTTCACATGAGTAAAGGTCAGAGTTTACGCCTACAAAGTGCCGTTGAGATCGTGGACATAAACAACGACAATCCCGTCCCTCATTTCAGATCAGGCGACTTGAAGGAAATCATGAAAAAGGAGTTCAGCGAAGTGGAGAATTTGTTGGTAAAAGTTGAAAACCTCAAAAGAAGAATTAATGATGTCGTAAAACCGCAGGAGGCACACATAACTGAAAGGGATGACATTGCCATGGAAATGAAGGCTGATTGCAGTGACCTGATTATCGTTGAAAATGATGTGGACATGGAGGTTGAACCGAATCGATGTGAAAGTGATAATGTACATCAGGTAAAACAAACACACGCTACATCTAAAAGAGAGAACGTGGTGAATGGGGTCGTGAGTGCCTTAACAAAACCTGGAATCTGTGACGGTGCGGTCGAGATCATCGATGTCGACGATGATTTAGTTTTAAGCACACGTGTAAATGACATCAATCGAAACGCAGAAAGTGCTGAAAGTCGCTCTGACTCAAAGGCGAGGGGGTATGTGGGTACTTTGGAAATTGAGGAACTTAATGAAAATGATTGTGTCATCGTAAATGGCACAGAAACCGTAAACTCCCAAGTACGCCGGACTGGTGATGAAGCTACAGGACGCAAACGCAGACTTTTTAACAGATTCAATGATGAGACCAGTTCGGCTGCAGCAGCCTTCACTGCACAGACGAGTGAAGTTGATGTTACTTCAGCTAAACGATGGAAACACGATGATGTGAATTTATTGTATGGGTGTAAACGCACGTTGAGTGCTGCAGATCCAGACTCTCAGGGTAAAACTGATCAGCACGATGTCAAGATCATTGCGCTTGATGATGATAACGATAAAATTTGTAGACGCGTCAGCGTCAGAAGTAAAAGTTGCATTAATGAGCAGGTTGGAAAAAACAGAGGAAACGGCGAGGATCTGTCAGGTGAAGTTATTCAATGTAAACGTGATGTTGGGGTTGTGGATCTGTGCAGACATCAAAGCGATGGCACTGAAAGTCAGGGTTCACTGGTGAAAATCAAAAGCTGTAAAAGGGGCATTTCTGATGGTAACCGCATTTACACTCAAATTAGTGAAGCTGAAGATTCGTCCACTGAACAATTAAAATCGGGGAATGTTACGCATGCAGGGGGAAAAACGCGGGAACCATTCACTAAAATTCAATGTAGCGCGGAGGCAGAGGATCCCAATGAGCTCGTAAAGAATGAAAATTGTGATGGTAAGAGAAGCGCTGTGGGGATCGCGGTAGTCCATATTGATGACCAGGTTTCGCGTGAGAGCTCTCAGAAGCTGAAACTTCTGGAAGAGGAAAACTGTCTTGGCGTCACAGATCAAAGTCACATTGCAGCTCCGATCCGTCATGATGGGAGTCAACCCAACAGCCACGTGCTCATACAGGAACATTTAGAGACTACCAATCAGGGTGCATGTGGGGAGGAAGTGGGTATTAGACCCCACCTTATGTCTTTTGGCACAAATCAAGAGTTTGAATACATGGTGTTGAATCGGGAGGAAAAAATCAACCAACTCCGCATAAGACTCCAAGTGATGGAGGAGGAACTTAACCGGATTAAATCACACCATTGACAAGAACAAAATAGTAACAGTATTATATATGATTGTTATTATATTGTAATGTATTATATTTTCATTGTATATTCACATTATTCTGTATGTGCGTGTGCAATGCCATAATTTCTGTGAAAGTGGTCTGATGTATTTGAGCTGTTAGTTGGTTTAATGAGATGTTGAGTTCAGAGAAGCAGAATATTTTACTTTTTTCCTTATAAAGATTCAGATTTAAATCTAAACCCTTAACTTTACAACATCGGTGGAGTGTCTGGAAAAGCAGTTGGAGTGTCTTCAGATTTACCAAGTAAATACAGTGTTACTGTAAATTTAACACAAACCACACACACAAAACACACACGCATGACTCACACACAACACACACACAAACACAACACACAAACAGACATTATATATTTACACTACAGTCTCTCAGCTTTCATTCAATTCTTAACTTTTGTGAATTTGTATTTTTGCTCTTTAAAACCAGTGAATAAAAATCTGAAATGTTTTTGTACTGGTGTGATAATGTATAGTTCTTTCTGTGCTTATGTAGGTTTCCTCCAGGTATTCTGGTTTCCTCCAAGTCCAAAGACATGCACAGTCGGCTGATTGGCTGTTCCAAATTGCCCCTAGGTGTGTGAGTGAGTGTAAATGGTTGTGGGAATGTTGGGTCTTTGATAGCGTTCTCCTTCTTGGCCCTGTGTTCACTGTGATAGGCTCCACCCTCCCCACGACCCTAATAGGATTAAGTGGTTTGGCGTCTGGTAATAATAATGTATTGTATCTTCAGTGTTGTGGGCAGTGGTGGTCTAGTGGTTAGGGCGCAGGATCGCTGATCCTAAGGTTAGAGGTTCAAGAGGGGGTTGCCACTGTCCACCCAGTGCAGCTAACTGGGTTATCAAAGGCGGGCCATGTCTTTCACTGTCTATGGTGAGAGGCATGTAAAAGAACCATTGCTGACTTTCGTAAAGAGTAGGCTGTAAAGCCGTCACCGTGTTTCTACGACCTAGAGAGGGATGGGCTCTGCCAGCCAAATCAACCCAAGTCTCGCCATGAAGGCGCACCAATGACATCCTCAGAAAAGTGAAGAATAATAATGTAATAATTATGATGATGAAAAAATTAAAAAGTCTGTGCTTAAGGATTTCAAAGACCTTTGTATATTACATTATCTGTGTGTGTGTGTGTGTGTGTGTGTGTATCCCCCCGCCTCTCTCTCTCTCTCTCTCTCTCTCTCTCTCTCTCTCTCTCTCTCTCTCTCTCTCTCTCTCTCTCACACACATTTGGTTGCCAGATTTAAAGTTTTCTTTAATTCAATTTTTAGTTCTGATTCACTCAAAATAATCCAAATTTATTGTGAAACTATCATCACCATCATCAATCACAATGGTGGTGCTGATGGTGATGAAGATGGTGTTGGTTAGCGTAGTAATCTGAATGACCCACATGCAGTTATCACATTGTTACATTCTGTCTGTACACAGAACTACGAGAACCTCACTGATTGTGTGTGTTTCACGTCAAAAGCTCTTTGCTATCTTAATCAATCCAGCACACACATGGACTTCTCTCTCTTTCACACACACACACACACACACACACACACACACACACACACAACAGAGAGTCACACCATATTACACCACACACACACTCACACCATCATCACCAACAGATTTATAGAAATAAACTGTACACCACACAGCGATCCAATTAGTATGTGTGTGTGTGTGTGTGTGTGTGTGTGTGTGGGCAGGGTAATAGTTAGGAGGAGCTAGACCTTCAACACAAATTCTAATCTGACTATAAGACACACTCTCACTGCATCTTTCAGTGGAAGACGAAGCACATCACCTGCAGCCATCATGACACACACACAACAGGGAGTAAAACCTGTGCTACAGGTACAACACACACACACACACACACACACACACACGTTTATTATCGTGACAGGAAGTGTGGTATTTTCTTTCTCTGAAGTTTGGATACAATTAATATATATTTTATTCAAATAAATTAAATATTAAACACAAAGTAAATAAATATTATAAATTTACTTTTTTAAAATATTTATTTGTTTTTAAATTAGAGTAAATTTAATGCATAAATATTTTGTATAATGTTTGATTTTATTATAAATAATTGAAAACATTTAAATATTACTTTAAAACCGAAGTTATAAATAATTCATTAATTTGATGTTTAAATATTTATCTTCCTTTAAACAAACATCACATAGCTACGGAACATAAACTGTGTATTATAACATTTATAAGGAAACGTGTGTGTGTGTGTGTTTATAAAAATGTTGCAGTTGCACTTCAATAATGACTCCATAATTACAACTGTGTTTGTTTTAAAATAAGTTTAATTTGATGTTGTGCCCGTTTGTGTGTCTGTGTGTGTGTGTGTGTGTGTGTGTATGCCGAGAACACATACTTATCTGCTCATTTCACGCAGCCTTCAACTTTCTTTATCTTGTTTTTTTTTTTTCTTTCTTTCTTTTTTTTTAAACAGTTAAACGTTTTTGTTATTATCTTTAAACAAAAAGATTGTTTATTAAATGGGTGGCACCTTAGTATAGTGGTTAGCACGTCCGTCTCACCAGCAAGACGGGCCCGAGTTCTATTCCCATGCTCAGGGTGACTCTGTATGGGTTTGCATGTTCTCCTCGTGCTTGCATGGGTTTCCTTCGATAGTCCATAAACGTGCACCGTTGGCTGGTTGAGTGCTTCCAAATGTCCCCCAGGTGTGAGAGTGAGTGTGAATTGTTGTGTGTCTTGCCCTGGGATGGTCTTGTGAGCTGTTGATGGTGTACCCTGCCTTCACCTAGAGTCGGCCGAGATGGACACCAGTCTCCACATGAAGTAAATTAGGATAAATGAAAAGTTTTTTTAATGTAACTGCAATGGGTTTGTGATTTTTTTTTTTTTTTTTTGGTCGGTTTTTTGCACAGTAGATAATGTGTTACAATTATTTTGTATTAGATATTAAATTAATTTCAAAAGATATGTTCAAATAAAATAAAATTAAGTCCTGTTCTTAATATAAATATAAATATACGTGTAAATATATGTATAAATATTATATATAAAATGTATGTATTTACAATTACTGCACAATACTTCCATTATGTCTGTCACCTCCCGCTTTTCGGAGTACAGTGTGAGAAATTGTTTATTTTTATTCATGAAGCTGATGGTATTTGCGTGAACATAAACATTGTTGACCAGTTTTTATGAAGTTTCGATTTAGTTCCTCTTTCAATTATCTTAAACTTTTAATTTTATTTCCTACTATTGATCCCAAGGTTGGGGCTTCAAGCCCCACTATCACCAGGTTGGCACCCCCCCACCCCAGTGCACTAACTGCGTTATCAGAGATGTCTCTCACTGTGGTGTAAGGTTCATGTAAAAGAACCATTGCAGACTTTCGTAAAAGGTTAGCGACAAAGCCGTCAGCATGTTTCCACCCTGCGATGGCCTGGCACGCTGTTCAGGGTGTACTCTGCCTTCACCCAGAGTGAACTGGGATGGGCACCAGCCTCCCTGCGACCCTAATTAGGATTAAGCGGTTACAGAAAACGAATGAATGTTTTCTAATAGTTTTCATACATACATACTTACTACAACTAATAATAATCAATCTGAAGTTGTATTTCTTCTCTTTTTATCTTTTTCTTGTTTTTTGTGGATTCTTAGAATAAGCAGAAGCATCTTTGTGTGCGTTTGTGTTAATTACTGTATAATTATTGAGTAGTGTGATGACACATGCGTGAGTGTGTATGTGTGGGTATATGTGTGTGTGTGCAAACGAGAGAGTGAGAAATAAGAACAAAAGTTATATATACCTTGTGTTGTATGACAGTAAAATCAGAAACTCTCACATACATATACACATGTACACACACACATACACACACACTTTGTGCCACTTTGTGTTTTTGAAAGTGTGTTTTTCATTGATAAGCTGCAGCTGTGTGTGTGTGTGTGTGTGTGTGTGTGTGTGTGTGTGTGTGTGTGCACGCATGGGTGCCATGTGCAGGTGCTCCGTTGGAGGAGAGTGTGTGTGTTGTACACAATGTCGGTGTGTGTGCTGCTGCCTGAATTCACTCACTCAGCAAAGTCTAGGTGTGGAGTGGAGCTCATTGCTGATCTTCAACTGGTGTGTGGAGATCGAGGATTTTATAGAGGTACACACTCACATACATGGTAGCACTGTGTTCCTGGCATCAAACACAACCGTGTGAGAGAGAGAACAGAGAGACTCGCATGGCGAAGAGAAGGACAGGAGCAAGAGAGACAGGTGTGAGACAGATGGGAATGAAAGATATCAATGGTTCAGAGACAGAAAGGAGTAAGACAGGAGTGGGAGACAGACAGACAGGAAAGAGATCGGAGTTGGAGACAAACAGGAATGAGAGGCAAACAGGAGAAAGGACATGTGACAAAAGAGAAAGGTTTGAAAAGATACAGACAGGGGACAGAGAGCGAGAAAGGGGGGCAGACGGAGAAAGAGACAGACAGAAAGAAAAACAGACAGACAGGTGGATATGTCCTTGGGTGAAGAACCTTGGGTAAGAGGTTTTTGAGAAGCTGAGCAATGATGCTGACGTCAACAAACCAGGATTAGAAAAGCAAATCATGTTTCACATGGATGTGTGTGTGTGTGTGTCTCTCTCAGACAGAGAGAGAGAGAGAGAGTCATCTGACATTTTTGTAATTATATGTCATTAACATTATATACATAATTAAGTATAATATAATATACTTAACACTATAACACTGCTTATCAGTATCACCCTCATCATCAGAGTCGCCATACTGATCATTATCGTCGTCATCATTACCACGATCATTATTATCAACATCGTCAGCATCACCTCAGCACTATCATAGTCACCAACATCATCGGCATCATTATAATCATCATAATAATCAGCATCACTATCATCACCACCACCACCATTTTCACCATGCTCACCATCATAATCATCACCATTATCACCGCCAACACCATCATAATCACTACCATCAACATCACCATCATCATCCTCAGCACCACCAATATCATTACCTCCACCATCACCTCCACCACCATTATCATTACTCTCATCATCATTATCCACATCACCACTACCATAAAAATCATCATAACCATCATAATCTCAATTATAATATTCAGGCTAATCGCCATCATTATAATCACAATCACATCATCTTATAATCACCATCATAATCCTCATCATTTTCATCTTCATACCCATCATTATTACCATCATCATAATCACCATTACTATCATCACCACCACCATCATCACAACCATGTTCACCATGATAATCATTACAGATGCTCCCTAACTTGTGTTTTTGTTTGGTTACGGACGGTCGAACGCAAATTGAAAAAAACAAAACGTAAGTTACTGTATGACGTTCAAATTGTACTATACATCCATAAATACCATTACCGTATCTCATAAAACACTCCTAAATCAATTATTATATACATAACATTGTAAAATAATATCAAATATATCAAATACTATCAACATTAATTTCAAGCAGATACATTTTAATCAAATTAGCCCATTAAATATCAAGTACAGTATCAAATATAACCTTTAACATTCTCTATGATGTGATCCTTCTGCTTGTAAATGGTTCTGATGGTCGACAGATGGTCACTTTACATGAAGCTTAAAACAGCCAATCAACGCTAATAATATGTGAGGTGGAGTTCACTTGCTTGTGCTTGAGACAAAGCGCGGGTTATACGGACTTCCGGTCTTTCAGGTGAGCAAAGGCGCTGTTGAATACTTGTTTAGTACTCAGCCTGCACTGATGTGAATCATCAGCAGAGCGGAGAGTTCTCTTTCTTTTCTGGATTCGGGTTTTCATTCATTTTACAACTCTCTTTGCTTAACTGAGTATGCATGGTAGATTGTGCCGATCCGAGCAGATAGTAATTCAGTCTTGGGAAAACCGGAAATTCCGGCATATGCTGGAAAACTTGCACCCATGCTAGTAGGCTTACACTTCTGACCAACCATATCTGCTTAGAGTTACAAAAGTCCACAAAACAGTGTAAAAACAAAGATCACAGAGATGACATCTTAAGACAAGGGTAACACGCAGTGAACTGGGAAGCAGCAGGGCACATTCAGTCTGTCATTTATAAACAATGTACGCAGTGTCATTACATCATTATGTCAGCGTATTATGTAGGTACGTACTCAAAAATGTGTCGTCTTTTTTTTTTTTTTTTTTTTTTTTTTTTTTAATGGATGAACGTAAGTCGGGGAGCATCTGGATCAGCATTACCATAATCACCATCACTGTCATCACCACCACCATCATCACAACCATGTTCACATGATAATCAATATCAGTATTATCATCACCTTCATCATCACAACTAAGTCTGTTGGTTCTTACACCCGAGCCTCGTGGCTCATCAGGCCGATGCTTATCCCCGGTTTCCATAGCATGAAGCGACCAGGAGTTCAACTCCCCCTGGATGGGACTCTAGTCCATCGCAGGTTACCTTCCCAGTATATTTTTACTGGTACCCATTTATACTGCTGGGTGAACAGAGGCACACTTGTGGTTGAGACCTTGTCCAGGGGTCTTAGCACAGTGAGGGTCTCAGTGGGATTCAAACTCACAACCTCCCGATCATGAGCGCAGCACCCTAACCACTATGCCACCGGCCCCACATCATCACAACTACCACCGTGATAATTATGATCATCATTGCCACCATTTTCATCATCACTAACCTCATCACCACCATCTCTATCATCATCATAAAGACCATCATTTTTATCATCACCCTCATCATCACCAACATCGTCATAACCACCATCATTTTTATCAACATCAACCTCATCACTACCACCACCATAATCATCATGATCATCCCCATTACTGCTGTCGTCATCACCATCATCTTCATCTCCACCATTTTCATCATCACTAACTTCATCATCATAATCATTGTCCTCACCATAAACACACCCATCTTCATCATCAGCATCATCACTAACTTCAATACCACGACTACCACTGTTATCATCATCATCATTACCACCACCAACACCATCATAGTCATCATCACCATTATCATGCCCACCACGTCGTCATCATTATTATCAACATCAACATCATATGAGAAACAGAAATGCAGCTAAAGTATCCCTTTTTTAATTCTGTGTGTGTGTGTGTGTATGTATCAGGTCATGGAGCAATGAGGAGTGCTAGTTCACGGCGGAGAGATAAAGGAATCGTGGAGCAATGCTGTATAAAGGGATGCGATCTGCAGCATCTGGAACAGTACTGCGCCGATCCAAAGAGAGAGCGACGACATACTCCGCACACAGTAAGTTAATTTACTGTTCTGTGACATCGCAACAGTCACTGTCTGTTACACAAGGAAAATGTGTGAAGTGTTAATGAGAGAGATTGACTACTTTTTAATGTTACACTGTTTATGCCTGTTACAGTTTGTACTGTAAGGCGACCGTAACCACAGTGATGCGTATTGACAATAATGTGTTTAAACTAATTTTTGCAAAAGATTAATATGAGCTACCTACTTTTTACATTTTAAGCTACTTCTACTCATTTCATTATTCATTCATGTTCTGAACCGCTTAATCATTCTCTGAGTTGGCTGTGATAAATACTAAGACTGTAATAACCACACTGTGCCACCATCAAATACTGTATTTTCCGGGCCATAAGTCGGGCATCCGACGTAAAAACCTATGCCAAATCAAATGTGCGAATCAGATGATTTGCTGTGGAGACCTATGAAAAAGGGAAAAAGCCGAAAGGAAAAGAAGGTGCACCGGATTATAGGGGGCAATATCAATGAATGAGAGCGTTCCATACATATTATAAGGCACATGAAACAAAACAAAGGTCAGATAAGTCAAACTTTATTCAACTCTCACTATAACTCTCAACATTGTCCAGCTTTAACACATAAAATATAAAATAATACACTTCACACTAACTCTCAACTCTCTTCTTTTCCTTTCGGCTTCTCCCTTCAGGAGTCGCCACAGCAAACCATCCGCCTCCATTTCACCCTATCCTCTGTATCTTCTACTCTTACTCCAACTACCTTCATGTCCTCCTTCACCACATCCATAAATTTTCTCTTCAGTCTTCCTCTAGGCCTTCTGCCTGGTAGTTCCAACCTCAGCATCCTATTACCAATATACTCACTATCCCTCCTCTGTACATGTCCAAACCATCTCAATCTAGCCTCTCTGACTTTGTCTCCAAAACTTTCAACATGTGCTGTCCCTCTGATGTACTCATTCCTGATCCTATCCATCCTCGTTACTCACAAAAAGAACCTCGACATTTTCATCTCTGTTACCTCCAGCACTGCCTCCTGTCTTTTCCCCAGTGCCACTGTTTCTAAACCATACATCGCTGGGCTCAACACCGTCTTGTACACTTTTCCTTTCATTCTTGCCGATACCCTCCTATCACACATCACACCAAACACTTTTCTCCAACCATTCCAGCCTGCCTGCACACGCTTCTTCGCCTCTTTTCCACACTCTCCATTGCTCTGGATTGTTGAGCCTAAATACTTAAAATCCTCCACCTTCCTTATCTCTACTCCCTGTAACCTCACTGTTCCTCTTGGGTTCTTCTCGTTCACACACATGTATTCTGTCTTACTGAGGCTAACCTTCATTCCCCTCCTTTCCAGGGCATACGTCCACCTCTCTAGATTTTCCTGCACTTGTTCTCTGCTCTCACTACAGATCACAATGTCATCAGCAAATATAATAGTCCATGGAGATTCTTGTCCGACCTCGTCTGTCAGCCTGTCCATTAAAATAGCAAACAAGAAGGGGCTCAGAGCTGACCTCTTGAACTCTTGTGTCACACCGACAGCACACCTCACCACTGTCTTACATCTCTCATACATGTCCTGTACCACTCTAACATACTTCTCTGCCACTCCAGAGTTCATGCAATACCACAGTTCCTCTCTCGGCACCCTGTCATATGCTTTCTCCAGATCACAATGCATCTCCCTCTGACCTTCTCTGTACTTCTCTATTAAGATCCTCAAAGCAAACATTGCTTTTTTCTCTCTCTCTCATTTTCCTCATTCATCAGCTCTTCAAAGTACTCTTTCCATCTTTCCAGCACACTTCTGTCATCAGTCAACATGTTTCCCCTCTGTCCTTAATCACTCTAACTTGCTGCAAATCCTTCCCATCTCTATTTCTTTGCTGTGCCAACCTGTATAAATCATTTTCTCCCTCCTTACTTTCCAACCTATCATACAAGTCATCATATGCCCTCTGTTTGTCCTTTGACACTGCTATCATTGCCTCACACCAAGTACTCTCCTACCTGTCTCCCTGATCACATTAGCTGTCATTGTCCAGTCACCTCCCCTTTGAAGTCAACACGACACTCTTCCTTTTTCAGCTTCCACCACTTTGTCTTCTGCTCTGCCTTTGCCTTCTTTACCTTCCTCACCATCACCATCATCCTGCACACCACCATCCTGTGCTGTCTGGCAACACTCTCACCCACTACTACTTTGCAGTCACTGGCTTCCTTCAAATTACATCATCTACACAAGATGTAATCTACCCGTGTGCTCCTACCTCTGCGTTAATAAGTTAGCCTATGCTCTTGTCTCTGTTCTGGAAGATGACTCCTACTCCATTTCTCTTCCCATCCACATCATGATAAAACAGCTTAAACCCTGCTCCTCAGCTTCTAGCCTTGCTACCTTTCCACCTGGTCTCCTGAACACACAGTATGTCCACCTTCCTCCTCTGCATCATGTCAGCCAGCTCTCTACCTTTTCCTGTCATCGTTCCAACATTCAAAGTCCCTACTATGAGTCCTAGACTCATGCCTTTCCTCTTCTCTCTCTGCCTATGGACACTCCTCCCGCCTCTCCTTCTTCGAACAACAGTAGTCTAATTTCCACCAGCACCCTGTTGGTTAACAGTACTGACGGCGGTTGTTGTTAACCCGGGCCTCGAGCGATCCGGTATGAAATTTAGATTTTCAGCTTGAATTTTGCATTCTGGCAAACGTTTTACGCCGGATGCCCTTCCTGTCGCAACCCTCTGCATTTATCCGGGCTTGGGATCAGCATGAGGGCGGACACTTGTTTGTTCCACCCCTCACGGCTGCATTCACACACTAACTCTCAACATTGTTCTGTTATAACAATATTAAATATAAAATAATACCCTTCACACTCACTCTCAACATTGTTCAATGATAACGTCATACAAAATATCCACTTCACAATAACTCTTAGCATTGTTCAGCTATAACAATATGAAACATCAAATGACACACTTCACAAGAACTCTTTACATTGTTCTGTTATAATAACATAAAATATAAATTAATCCAATTCACAATAACTCGCAACATTGTTCGGTTATAACAGTATAAATATAAAATAATCCACTTCATATTAACTTTCAATATTGTTCGATTACAACAATAAAATAATAATAATAATAATAATAATAATAATAATAATAATAATAATAATACACTTCAAAATAACGCTCAACCTTGTTCAGCTGTTAAAATATAAAATACACTTCACAATAACTCTCAACATTGTACAGTTATAACAACAGAAAATAATCCACTTCACAATAAATCTCATCATTGTTTGGTTATAACAGTATAAAAGAATCCACTTCGTAAGAACTCTCAACATTATTAGGTTATAGCAGTGAGATTTCCTTTCAGCTTTTTCCCTTTATCAGGGGTCGCCACAGTGAATGATTCGCACGTTTGATTTGGCATAGGTTTTTAC
Organism: Plotosus lineatus; assembly: GCA_024760905.1. NCBI lineage: Eukaryota > Metazoa > Chordata > Actinopteri > Siluriformes > Plotosidae > Plotosus > Plotosus lineatus. The sequence continues at coordinate 243,972 of CM045749.1, forward strand.
GTCGGATGCACTTCCCGATACATCCCTTTAGCAAGAGACAGAAACACGCTGACTGCTTTGGTTCTTTTACATGCATCTCACCAGAGGCAGTGGGAGACATGGCCCGCCTTTGATAATCCAGTTAGCTGCAATGGGGGGAAAGTGACAACATTATGGAGAGTGGGACTCGAACCCCCAACCTTAGGATCAGCAATCCAGCGCCCTATACCACTAGACCACAACTGCCCTCCCAACATAACTCCCAACATTGTTCAGCTCTTAAAATATAAAATAATACGCTTCACAATAACTCACAGCATTGTTCAGTTCTAACAATATGAAACATCAAATAACACATTTCACAATAAAGCTTCACATTAAGTTATTACCATTTAAAATCTAAAACAATACATTTCACAATAACTCAACATTGTTCGGTTATAACCATTTAAAATATAAAGCAATACACTTCACAATCTCTCTCTACATTGTTCAGTTGTAGCAATATAAAATATAAAATAATACACTTCACATGGAGGGCAGTGGTGGCCTAGTGGTCTAGGGCACTGGATCGCTGATCCTAAGGTTGGGGGTTCAAGTCCCATTCTCCGCAAGGTTGTCACTGTCCCCCCAGTATGGCTAACGGGGTTGTCAACAGCCGGCCATGTCTCTCACTGTCTATGGTGTGAGGCATGTAAAAGAACCATTGCTGAGTTTCGACAAGAGTAGGCTTCAAAGCTGTCAGCGTGTTTCCACACTGTGATGGCTTGGTGAGCTATCCAGCGTGTACTCTGCCCTCACCCGGAGTCAGCTGGGATGTGCTCCAGCCTCCCTGCAACCCTAATTAGGATTAAGCTGTTACAGAAAATGAACTGAACACTTCACATGGGCTCTCACCATTGTTCATTTATAACAAAATAATATAATACAATTCACAATAGCTCTCACCATTGCTGACAATATATTTTAAAAAATAACAATATTCAATATAATACACTTAACAATAACTCTCAACATTTTTCATTTATAGCAATATAAAATACAAAACAATACAAGTCACAACAACTCTCAACAGTGTTCAGTTGTAGCAACATAAAATAATACATTTTACAATAACTCTCAACATTGTTCAGATATTTCATTTTCTGTAACCACTTAATCCTAATTGGGCTCGCGGGGAGGCTGGCGCCCATCACAGCCGACTCTGGCCGAGGGCAGAGTACAACCTGGATAGCTTGCCAGGCCATCACAGGGCAGAAACACGCTGACGGTTTTGCAGCCTACTCTTGTCGAAACTCAGCAATGGTTCCATTATATGCCTCACACCGATGACGGTGAGAGACATGGCTGGCCTTTGATAACCCAGTTAGCTGCACTGTGTGTGGGGGAAGGGCAGTGACAACCTTGTGGAGAGTGGAACTCAAATCCCCAACCTTAGGATCAGCGCTCCAGCGCCCTATACCACTAGGCCACCATTGCCCTTTGTTCAGTTATAACAATATAAAATATAAAATAATACACTTCACAATAACTCATCATTCAGTTATGACAATATAAAATAAGACACTTCACAAAAACTGTCAACATTGTTCAGTTGTAACAATTTAAAATATCAAATAATACACTTCACATTAACTCTCATCATGGTTCAGATATAACAACATAAAATATAAAATAATACACTTATTAATAGCTTTCATCATTGTTCAGTTGAAACAATATAAAATAATACACTTCACAAGCTGTAACAATCTAAAATATCTAATCGACTTCACAATAACGCTCACCATTGTTCAGTGATAACAACATAAATACACTTCAAAATAGCTCTCAACATTGTTAATTTATTACAAAATAAACTATAAAATAATTCACATCACAATAGCTCTTAACATTGTAAAGTTCTAACAATATAAAATATAAAACCCTATTTCTCAATTAGAGACAAGGAAAGCAGTGAATTCACTTAAGAATAGTAAATCAGGTGGTGTGGTTGGTATTCCCCCAGAGTTCATAAAGCAAGCTACAGTTTTAGTTCCTTTTTTGAGATTCTGTCTAATTCGGTTTTGGACAGTGGTGTTTTTCCTGACAGTTGGAATATTGGAATGGTTGCTACTTTATTTAAGAAGGGTGATGTTATGGATCCCAATAATTATCGTGGTATGTCTGTCTGTCTTTCTTTCGGCTTTTTCCCTTTTACTCGGGAGCCGCCACAGCGAATCATCTGATTCGCACGTTTGATTTGGCAGAGGTTTTTACGTCGGATGCCCTTCCTGACACAACCCTTTTTAGCAAGGGACAGAAACACGTTGACGACTTTGCAGCCTACTCTTTACGAAAGTCAGCAATGGTTCTTTTACATGCCTCTCACCATAGACTGTGAGAGACATGGCCAGCCTTAGATAACCCAGTTAGCTGCACTCGGGTTAACAGTTAACTATTTTAAGTAAATCATTGTTCAAACATGAGGCAGCTACGTAGGGGGTCGTCTATTATTACATAGATAGAGGTGTTGTCCACAAATAATCTTATGTTACTGTCTATACCTTCAACAACTTCGTTTATGTAGATTAGAAGCAAAAGTGGTCCTAACATGGATCCTTGTGGAACGCCTGATGTTGCCGGTTTGAAATTAGAACTATAGCCGTTTATGACAACGCGCTGTGAACGATATTTTAAATAACTTATAAACCATTGTAAAAGGGGGCCATCGATGCCACACAACTTTAGCTTATACCCAAGACCTTTATACCACACGCGGTCAAACGCTTTGCTAATATCACAAATACAGCACAAATTTCTTTTCTGTCATCCATTGCCTTAGCGATAAAATTATACAGATATGTTGACTGATTCACACAAGAATCTCCTGGAATGAAACCTGATTGTAAGTTGGATAAGACATTATTGTCTCTAAGATAATTAAAAAGATGTTTGAATATACATCGTTCAAATACTTTTGCTATGCAATTTGTCAAAGCAACTGATCTGTAATTAGTGCAAACATTTACGCTACCAATTTGTGAATTGGTTTAACATTTGCTTCTTTCCATAGTATTGGAATGATAAAGTGACAGGTTAAGGTTCAGGATAAAGTGATCTCATGATAAAGTGACAGGTTAAAAAGTTAGTTTAATAATTTTATTTCCAATTCCGTCCGATCTGGTCGCTTTAGAACTGTTGACACTCAATATATAATATACAGGGATACTTTCCACGGGTAGTTGGGACCGAGATCCCCACGTGACTATCAAAATCCGCGAAGTAGGATCACCCCCCCCCCCGACTGATATATACGTACATGTATATGTGTATATAATATCAATAAATACATATCCAATGCTATAGACCCTTATAATAACAATTAAACATTGAAAAAATAATATAAGATGTAAATAAAATATAAATACAGATGCTCTCCAACTTACCAACATTCGTTTTGCAAACATCTGGATAGAATACATGCTAAAGACATGTATAAATAGAATAAATAGAATACATACTAAGCTGTCCAAGGTCGAAAGTGAAATGAAATTGAAGAAAAGTAGAAATGGAATAAAATCTACAGGAAGATAGATCATAAATATAAGTATGAAATATGATTGAACATTATCCAGAGGTATACTTAAGACGAGGCTCCAGCAGAGGGGGGCATGGCTGAGCAGACATGCACACAGATGCAACAATGTATCCAGTTTTGATGGGAGATTTTTGTTTGTTTTTTGTTGGTTGAGGGTTTTTTTTTTTTTTTTTTTTTTTTTTTTCATAATCGGCGTTGTTTTTGTGACATTTTCCTTAACTTTTCCACCTATTCTTCCTATATTTACTTATTGTTCTAATTCAATTAATATTTATTTCTTCTTCTTTTCCTTTCGGTTTTTCCCTTCAGGGGTCGCCACAGCGAATCATCTGCCTCCATCTCACACTATCCTTTGCATCTTCTCTTACACCAACGACCTTCATGTCCTTCACCACATCCATGAATCGTCTCTTTGGTCTTCCTCTAGGTCTTCTGCCTGGTAGTTCCAGCCTCAGCATCCTATTACCAATATACTCACTATATATATATACTCTGTACATGTCCAAACCATCTCAATCTAGCCTCTCTGACTTTGTCTCCAAAACGTCTTCCATGTGCTGTCCCTCTGATGTGCTCATTCCTGATCCTATCCATCATCGTTACTCCCAAAGAGAACCTCAACATTTTCATCTCTGCTACCTCAAGCTCTGCCTCCTGTCTTTTCCCCAGGGCCACTGTTTCTAAACCATACAACATCGTTGGCCTCAACACCATCTTGTACACTTTTCCTTTCATTCTTGCCGATACCCTCCTATCACACATCACACCGGACACTTTTCTCCAACCATTGCAACCTGCCTTATCTCTGCTCCCTGTAACCTCACCGTTCCTGTTGGGTCCTTGTCATTCATACACATGTATTCTGTCTTACTGAGGCTAACCTTCAATCCTCTCCTATCCAGGGCATACCTCCACCTCTCTAGATTTTCCTGCACTTGTTCTCTGCTCTCACTGCAGATCACAATGTCATCTGCAAACATCATAGTCCATGGGGAATCTTGTCTAAACTCGTCTGTCAGCCTGTCCATCACCATAGCAAACAAGATAGGGCTCAGAGCTGACCCTTGATGCAGTCCCACCTCCACCTTGAACTTTTCTGTCACACCAACAGCACACTTCACCAATGTCTTACATCTCTTATACATGTCCTATACCACTCTAACATACTTCTCTGCCACTCCAGACTTTCTCATGCAATACCACAGTTCCTCTCGCGGCACCCTGTCATATGCTTTCTCCAGGTCCACAAAGGCACAATGCAGCTCCTTCTGACCTGCTCTGTACTTCTCTATTAACATCCTCAAGGCAAACACTGCATCTGTGGTGTTCTTTCTTAGCAGGAAACCAAACTGTTGTTTACAAATGCTGACCTATGCCCTTAGTCTAGCTTCCACTATTCTTTCCCATATCTTCATCGTATGGCTCATCAACTTTATCCCTCTGTAGTTGCCACAACTCTACACATCTCCCTTGTTCTTAAAAATGGGCACCACCTTTGCCTTACGCTGTGTTTCCCTGTACTCCTGTTTACTCTCTTCGGTTCTATCAATGTCCCACTTCTTAGCTAACCTCTTCCTTTGTACACACTCCTGCACTTCCTCATTCCACCACCAAGTCTCCTAATCTACTTTCCTTCCAGATGACACACCAAGTATTCTCCTACCTGTCTCCCTGATCACATTAGCTGTAGTTGTCCAGTCATCTGGAAGCACACATAGTCTACCTGTGTGCTCCTGCCTCCACTTTTATAAGTCACCCTATGCTCCTCTCTCTTCTGGAAGAAAGTATTTACCACAGCCATTTCCATCCTTTTTGCAAAATCTACCAACATCTGTCCTTCTGCGTTCCTGTCCTGGATACCAAACCTACCCATCACTTCCTCGTCCCCTCTGTTTCCTGCACCAACATGTCCATTGAAATCTGCCCCAATGACCACTCTTTCACCTCTGGGAGTACTCTGCATCACTTCATCTAACTCACTCCAGAATCTCTCCTTCTCTTCTCGCTCACATCCTGCCTGTGGGGCATAAGCACTAACAACATTGAACATGAATGGGGCAGTGGTGATCTAGTGGTATAGGGTGCTGGATCGCTGAGCCAAAGGTTGGGGGTTCGAGTCCCACTCTCCACAAGGTTGTCACTGTCCCCCCCAGTGCGGCTAACTGGGTTATCAAAGGCGGGCCATGTCTCTCACTGTCTATGGTGAGAAGCATGTAAAAGAACCATTGTTGACATTCGTAAAGAGTAGGCTGCAAAGCTGTCAGCGTGTTTCTGTCCCTTGCTAAAAGGGTTGTGACAGGAAGGGCATCCGACGTAAAAACCTCTGCCAAATCAAAACGTGCGAATCAGATGATTTGCTGTGGCGACTCCCGAGTAAAAGGGAAAAAGCCGAAAAACAGACAGACAGACTCATCACTCTGTCTGACACTCTTTTCACTTCTCGAACATTCCTGACCAACCCCTCCTTCAAGATGACTCCGACTCCATTTCTCTTCCCATCCACACCATGAAAAAGCAGCTTAACCCTGCTCCTAAGCTTCTAGCCTTGCTGCCTTTCCACCTGGTCTCCTGAACACACATTATGTCCACCTTCCTCCTCTGCATCATGTCAGCCAGCGATCTCCTGTCATAGTTCCAACATTCAAAGTCCCTACTCTCTAGTCCGAGACTCATGCCTTTCCTTTTCTTTCTTCACCTCCTTCCTCTCCTTCTTCGACTATTGGTCAACAGCACTGTTGGCGGTTGTTGGTAACCTCTATCAATCTGGTATGAAATTCGTTTTTACCCTCTGCATTTATCTGCGCTTGGGACTGGCATGAGGAAGAATACTGGATTGTGCACCCCTCACGGCTGCATTGTTCAGTTATAACAATATAAAATATAAAATAGTACACTTCACAATAGCGCTCACCATTGTTCAGATATAACAATAGAATGACTGGACAACTACAGCTAATGTGATCAGGGAGACAGGTAGGAGAGTACTTGGTGTGTCCTCTGGAAGGACAGTAGATCAGGAGACTTGGTGGTGGAATCAGGAAGTGCAGGAGTGTGTACAAAAGATGTTAGCTAAGAAAAAATGGGACATTGAGAGGACCGAAGAGAGTAAACAGGAGTACAGGGAGATGCAGAGTAAGGCGAAGGTAGCGGTGTCAAAGGACAAACAGAGGGCGTATGATGACTTGTATGCTAGGTTGGACAATAAAGAGGGAGAAATTTATTTATACAGGTTGGCACAGCAGAGAAATAGAGATTGGGGAAGCATGTGCAGCAAGTTAGAGTGATTAAGGACAGAGTGGGAAACATGTTGACTGATGACAGAAATGTGCTGGCAAGATGGAAAGAGTGCTTTGAAGAGCTGATGAATGAGGAAAATGAGAGGGAGAAAGAGAGTAGAAGAGGTGACTGTTGAGGACCAGGAAGAAGTGAGGAGGGTGTTGAAGAGGATGAAGAGTGGAAAGGCAGTTGGTCCTGATGACATCCCGATGGGGTGTCTAGGAAAGGTAGCAGTAGATTTTCTGACAAGAACATTCAACAAGGTCTTTGAGAGTGAGAGGATGCCAGAAGAATGGAGAAGTGTGCTTATGCCCATTTTTAAGAACAAGGGAGATGTACTGAGTTGTGGCAACTACAGAGGGATAAAGTTGATGAGCCATACAATGAAGTTATGGGAAAGAATAGTGGAAGCTTGACTCAGGGCAGAGGTCAGCATTTGTGAACAACAGTTTGTTTTCATGCCAAGAAAGAACACCACAGATGCAGTGTTTGCTTTGAGGATGTTACTCGAGAAGTACAGAGAAGGTCAGAAGGAGCTGCATTGTGCCTTTGTGGATCTGGAGAAAGCATATGACAGGGTGCCAAGTGAGAAACTGTGGTATTGCATGAGGAAGTCTGGAGTGGCAGAGAAGTATGTTAGAGTGGTGCAGGACATGTATGTGAGATGTAAGACAGTGGTGAGGTGTGTTGTCGGTGTGACCGAAGAGTTCAAGGTGGAGGTGGGACTGCATCAAGGGTCAGCTCTCAGCCCCTCCTTGTTTGCTATGTTGATGGACAGGCTGACAGACGAGAAGACGACGACGCTTCACAATAACTCACACCATTGTTCAGCTGTTCCATTGTAAATAATAAAAAATACACTTCACAATAACTTACAAGATTGTACAGTTATAATCATCATCTTCTTGTCCTTTTGGCTTTTCCCTTCAGGGGTCGCCACACACAATATTAAATAATACACTTCACAATATCTCTCAACATTTTTGTTCTGACAATATAAATCAATAAACTCACTATTTTACTTCATTTCTCTTCCACAAATCCATCAAATTCTTCGTCTTAAGTGTTGGAATTTAACAGTTGTGCGAGTTGGACATAAAGCCTGGATCCCTGTTTTAATTTTTATTATATTATATTTATTGTATTATATTTTCTTTTTTTCCCCTTGCGCATGGAGTCAGCTCAATAATGACGGATATTAGAAGTCTTTCGGGTCGTGACCTTCTCTCAGCCACACCCCCTTAAAGAGACAGCGCATTAGTATTGTGTACATTACAGGACGGAGGTCATAACGCTTAAGGAGCTGTATCAGTATAACTTTAAATTCAAGAAGGTTAATCTGAGGTCTCAAGAGGACACCTGCAGCAGTGCTTTATCCCAGTATTTGGATATAAAGCCCAGATCCCTCTAAATTACGACCTTGGATGGTAAACTCTGAATTAGTTTGCTTCACCTGGGTTTTGACGGTGTCAGTGTGATGGAGTCACATAGCTGCATCCATACACAAGGCACACTGGATTATAAGGCGCACCGTGAGGTTTTTTAAAAATATATAATAAATGCTTTTAGGTGTACCTCATGGTCCGAAAAATATGGTAATCTATAATTTTCTGTTATTTTAGGTAAGGAATGTTTTTTATCTTCCATGGGTTCACTAAATCACACTGCCGCTTATTTTTTTCTCAAGTAAAGATATATGAACTGATATCCTACTGCTAGAGCAGCCAATCAGAGCATACGATGCCTCCTATCTAGTGGATGTGAATATAATAATTGGTTTTAATTGTAGTTTATATTTAAAATCGGATTTTATACACAGATTTCTTCTCGTGTTGTGTTTTACAGGAGGATCAGTTCTGGCGGGTGTTCCACAGACGATACGAGATGAACCAGTTCGAAAATGAACCAGAGAAATTTGTGGAAAGAGTCAGAGGGCGACTGTTGTACCAGAGGAAGTTCAGGCGTGCCGCTAGCAGAAAAATCCATTTCATAGAATAAAACACAGACAAAGTGAAATGTTAAATTGTTTTTCTATCACTTTTCAAATGACTTGGCAGAGTAAATAAACATCACAGTCACGTTTAGCATAATTAACCTAAATAACGAGCAGTGTGTATTGACGTCTGATCGCACCAATGCTAATGCTTATCCTTGGAGCTGGCCCTAACTAACGTTAGCTGAAAAAATTATATTTAAACTTCATTGACTTCATTTTTTTTTTTTTTTTTTTTTTTTTAATTTTGCTGCACTTAAAAAAAAACAAATAGACAACAGTGATCTTTGGATTTATACACCCATCATACTTATTATACAAGTCTTTTTGTATCTGAATAATGTTTTAACTGTATCACATAATCACGCACGTCATCGACTCCACTACACTCAATCACTAGCAACCTGACAGTTAGCACTTTGTAGCAAAATATAAACAAGCTAACTGACATGATAACCGAGCAAACAAACAATTACTAGCCATAAATGTGTACATCAGATTAGCCAGCTGAATGTAAACTATTCAATAAATGTGCACTAAATGTGCCTGAAGCACAACTTTGTCTTAAAAAATAAAGGCACAATTATTAGAATACTGTATATAAAACAAATTTTCATTTTTATTAACATGATGAAAGAAAATATTTAGGATTACTAAAGTGTTTCTGTGATGAGGAGGATGATATGAACTGGATTCACCCTGCATTCGCAGGTTGTCATGGATTCAGTGTTACCGATGCAGTGCAAGTAAATGTAGCACCAAGCATCTCTCAGTTAAATGATTCAGAGAGGCTATAAATTAGCTGTAGTATTTCAAAGAGTTTATTTTTTTTCTCTAACAACAGGTTATTTTATTAACTTGAAGATGGAGAAAGGAGACGCTGATGAGAGAACAACGGTTCATAGCTGCTAGAACGAAAGTGAAACAAAAGTAGAATGTGTTATTATTACAATACAACACCTTTGCTCTTAATGCTGCAACTCGCCAACTAAAACAATCTGTATCTTAGTGACGGAAACCAACATTATCTCGCTAACACATTGCCGTTAAGTCTTGCTCGGACCCGGTCAAGATACAGTAGAAAGGATATACCCCCATTTCACTGGAGCACGGCAGACTCGCGGAGGAAAAAATTTAGTCATCCTCCAACGTTCCTCAGTCATTCCCTCATCTTCCGTGTCCTTCCATATGTGTTCCTCTGCTTCCCGCAGACAAAAATCTTCCTCGAACGTGAACATATTCACTGAAAAATCTTCCGACAGTGGTCCCTTTGGTTCCCCAGTCCTTCCGCAAACATTCCGTCATTTCTGCAAACTTTCCGCGATCTTTCCTTTTATTCCGCAAGTGTTTTGAGATCGTTCTGCGAGCACTCACCCCTCTTCCAGATGGTCAAAAGTGGCCATGGAACATTTGCGTTCATCTACGGATCCCCACGGAATACTCACGGAAGGCACGTAATACATACGGAACAATCAAACACTGAATAATTACCGTAGACAGTACATGGAACAAAGCGGAATGTTTGTGGAATGGTTTCAGATAGCACGGAAGACTTGTGGAACACTCACGGAAGTCACTTCTACTATAAATACAGGCATGCAAGACAAAGAGCCATTCATTTCATTCATTCATTCAACGCTGGAAACCCCACTGGAAGAGCTTTCTCAGGAAGCCGAGGTCAATGCCGAGCTGGATGTCACTTCCACCGAGATCGCCACTGAGAACAAAAAAACACGCATCTACATAAAGCTCACCGACGATGAGGAGCAGGCCGTGGTGGAGTTCATCCAGGCGAACGAATGCTTGTACAACAAGAAACTCCGGTCCTCAATGAACAAAGCACTCAAGGCCAAGCTCTGGGCTGATCAGGGCTCGTGCACTGGGAAGACCAATGAGGAGCTGAAACAATGGTTCCATAACGTGCACACGAGGCTGGGAAAGCTTAGATGGTGGAAGTCGGGGCAAGCTGATCTCAACATGTCGTAGAGGGACCAGTGGATCTACGATAGCTTCAACTTCCTATGTCCACAGATAGTCGAGGTTCAGCGGAGGAACGTGGTCTCTCTCAAGGTAAAGGTTGCTGCTGCAACTTGCTCTGTTGGTTCCACGCCCACCACCATTGGAGAACCTCTACTGCCATCAACGCCGGAGAGGTCACAGGACAGTGGACATATGGACCTGGCAGAAAAGGCAACACTCATCAGCCCCCTCGATGCAACACCTGCCACCGCAGCATCCAAGTCCGCCGTGGCAAGGTCTGGAGCTCCAACGTCCAGCCTTGACGACAAAGCTGACCACATTCTTGCAGTAGCCGAACAGCTGGTGAACCAGAGAAAGGAGGTACGGACGACCGATGAGTCGGAGAGGGTGAGTTTTACCAGTTGGCCGGCAGCTGTGCTGCACAATCTACCCAAACCGTTGTACAGGCATGCGAAATTGAAAGTCCAAGAACTGCTGAATGAATGCTTGGACAGAGCTGAAGCCTTGGAGATGCAGTCGCAGGAACAATCACATCCTACGCAGCAGCAGTTGCAGCAGCTCCAGCCTCCTCAGCAGCATTCGCAGCAACATCACCAGCAGCTTCGAACACCACCTCTGCACCAGCAGTGACATCAGCAGCATTCCTGGCCGCCCCCACCAACGCCATGGACCACGCAGCTGTCAAATCCACTCGTGCCTGCTTGAGGACCTCAAGATGTAAGGTGGGCAACACCAGCGTGCCCACAACAATCATCGTCTGCAGGAGAGCATCAGCCACAACCCAGCAGACCAGTCAGTTGCCCTCTAGTTACATGCACATTGACGCCTGTAACCACCCCTGCGGCTAGAGAGGCAAGTGGAAGTGTGCCCAGCATGTTCAACCTTTCCAGTGTGTGCAGGCGGTGTTGTGTTGATTTAGAGGACTCAAACTCCACCTGTGGTGACCCGTGAGACTTTTGTTGTTTATTTCAATTTATTAAATTATTCTAGTTCATTCACTTTATTTTTTCTGTTTTCCTGTTTATTTAATAAAGTTTTAAAGTTATAATCACTGTGGTTTGGACTTGTGTGCATGGTTTTTGGTTTTGTAATGATTTTCTGAGGTACAAATAAAAGGAACATATTGACATTATTGATATTAAACATATTAACATATGTTGAATTTTAAATTTATTCTACATTATAAACATGTTACAAAATATAAACATATAGTACTTTATAAACATATTGTAAATTACAAACATATGTTACATTTTTAATTTATTGTACATTATAAACATATTACAAATTATAAACATATAGGCAGAATGAGCTTCCTTGGTCGAATCCGTGTATTTATAGGCGGAATCGGGAGCAAATCCTTTGATCTTTGCCAATTTTTCCGTGTTGAAACGTGGTTACGCCAGGTATTCCTCAGTCATTCCGTAAACGTTCTGCTTTCATTCCGCATGTTCCTCAATCATTCTGTAGGTCTCCCTTCTAAAATGGAGTAGTGCCGTAGTCGTTCCTCGAGTTTCCCGTGCTTTCTGTGAATGTTCCGTGAATTATCCGAAGGTCTTACAAAGTTTTTACTAACGCAGGGTGAATCTGGACTTGCAGTGCACTCTAAACAACTTTTATTTTTTTTTTTTTAAAAAAACAGAATAAACTTCATGTTTTTCAGAGTTAATATAAATTACATTCTTCATGATTGAAAACTAGTCCTGGTTCCTGAACCCAGACTGGATTAGTGAATGTTTCTAGTTACATACTAGTATTTGCACATTTAGTATTTTGAATTATAAACTTTTTGTATTTTATTATAAAGGATAAAAAGTTGAATTTTCTCTGTTGGTTTTTGAGTATTTTATTGAACATATTGGTGGAAAACTGAATAAATTACAGCTGCATATTTGTGCATTTTCATCCTCCCACTGCAGCTAAAAAGCAGATTTGTGTCCTTTACCCCTATCAGTAAAGAAGTAGTATCTCAGGAACCTTCATATTTTATCAGACATGAAATAGATGACCTGCTTATAAAAGTGCACCACAGAAAGCAGAAGGTCGTCTTTGATGGACACAAATATTTTCATGATTTCTGAAAATAACATGTTCCTGAAACTTCAATTCAAAGTAATGCAGCCCTGAGGTGGGGGGAGGCACTAACCAGTGTCTCTCACCCTCATGCCGGTCCCAAGCCCGGAGAAATGCAGAGGGTTGTGTCAGGAAGGGCATCCGACGTAAAACCAATGCCAAACATTTATGATGCAAATCAGAAGTATTACCCCATACCGGATCGGTCGAGGCCCGGGTTAACCACGACCGCCATCAGTGCTGTCAATCAACAGGGTGCTGATGGAAATTGGACTACTGTTGGTCGAAGACGTCGAAGAAGGAGAGGTGGGAGGCATGTCCGTAGGCAGAGAGAGAGGAGGAAAAGCATGAGTCTAGGACTGAGAGTGGGGACTTTGAATGTTGGAACTATGCAAAGAAAAGATAGAGAGCTGGCTGACATCATGCAGAGGAGGAAGGTGGTCATACTGTGTATTCAGGAGACCAGGTGGAAAGGTAGCAAAGCTAAAAGCTTAGGAGCAGGGTTTAAGCTATTTTATCACGGTGTGGATGGGAAGAGAACTGGAGTAGGAGTCATCTTGAAGGAGGAGTTTGTCAGGAATGTTCTAGAAGTGAAAAGAGTGTCAGACAGAGTGATGAGTCTCAAGTTAGAAATTGAAGGCGTAATGCTCAATGTTGTTAGTGCTTATGCCCCACAGGCAGGATGTGAGCTAGAAGAGAAGGAAAGATTCTGGAGTGACTTAGATGAAGTGATGCAGAGTACCGCCAGAGGTGAAAGAGTGGTCATTGGTGCAGACTTCAATGGACATGTTGGTGCAGGCAACAGATGGGACGAGCAAGTGATGGGCAGGTTTGGTATCCAGGAGAGGAACGCAGAAGGACAGATGTTGATAGATTTTGCAAAAAGGATGGAAATGGCTGTGGTGAATACTTTCTTCCAGAAGAGAGAGGAGCATAGGGTGACTTATAAAAGCGGAGGTAGGAGCACACAGGTAGACTACATCTTGTGTAGGCGATGTAATTTGAAGGAAGTCAGTGACTGCAAAGTCGTAGTGGGTGAGTGTGTTGCCAAACAGCATAGGATGGTGGTGTGCAGGATGACTCTGATGATGAGAAAGGTGAAAAAGGCAAAGGCAGAGACAAAGTGGTGGAAGCTGAAAAAGGTAGAGTGTCGGGTTGTCTTCAACAAGGAGTTGAAACAGACTTTGGGTGGCTAGGAAGTGCTTCCAAATAACTGGACAACCACAGCAAATGTGATCAGGGACACAGGTAGGAGAGTACTTGGTGTGTCCTCTGGAAGGAAAGTAGATAAGGAGACTTGGTGGTGGAATGAGGAAGTGCAGGAGTGTGTACAAAGGAAGAGGTTAGCTAAGAAGAAGTGGGACATTGAGAGGACCGAAGAGAGTAAACCGGAGTACAGGGAGACAGCGTAAGGCGAAAGTAGCAGTGGCTAAGGCCAAACAGAGGGCGTCTGATGACTTGTATGATAGGTTGGATAGTAAAGAGGGAGAAAATGATCTATACAGGTTAGCACAGCAGAGAAATAGAGATGGGAAGGACGTGCATCAAGTTAGATTGATAAAGGACAGAGAGGGAAATGTATTGACTGATGACAGAAGTGTGCTGGGAAGATGGAAAGAGTACTTTGAAGAGCTGATGAATGAGGAAAATGAGAGAGAAAAAAGAGTAGAAGAGGGGACCATTGAGGAGCACGATGTAGCAAAGATCAGTAAGGGTGAAGTGAGAAGGGCATTGAAGAGGATGAAGAATGGAAAGGTAGTTGGTCCTGATGACATACCGGTGGAGGTATGGAAGTGTCTAGGAGAGGTAGCAGTAGATTTTCTGACGAGAACATTCAACAAGATCCTAGAGAGTGAGCAGATGCCGGAGGAGTGGAGGAGAAGTGTGCTGGTGCCCATTTTTAAGAACAAGGGAGACTTGCAGAGTTGTGGCAACTACAGAGGGATAAAGTTGATGAGCCATACGATGAAGTTATGGGAAAGAATAGTGGAAGCTAGACTAAGGGCAGAGGTCAGCATTTGTGAACAACAGTTTGGTTTCATGCCAAGAAAGAGCACCACTGATGCAATGTTTGCTTTGAGGATGTTACTCGAGAAGTACAGAGAAGGTCAGAGGGAGCTACATTGTGCCTTTGTGGATCTGGAAAAAGCATATGACAGGGTGCCAGGAGAAGAACTGTGGTATTGCATGAGGAAGTCTGGAGTGGCAGAGAAGTATGTTAGAGTGGTGCAGGACATGTATGAGAGATGTAAGACAGTGGTGAGGTGTGCTGTCGGTGTGACCGACGAATTCAAGGTGGAGGTGGGACTGCATCAAGGGTCAGTTCTGAGCCCCTTCTTGTTTGCTATGGTGATGGACAGGCTGACAGATGAGGTGAGACAAGAATCTCCATGGACTATGATGTTTGCAGATGACATTGTGATCTGTAGTGAGAGCAGAAAACAAGTGCAGGAAAATCTAGAGAGGTGGAGGTATGCCCTGGAAAGGAGATGAATGAAGGTTAGCCTCAGAAAATCAGAATACATGTGTGTGAATGAGAAGGACCCAGGAGGAACGGTGATGTTACAGGGAACAGAGATAACAAAGTTGGAGGATTTTAAGTACTGAGGCTCAACAATCCAGAGCAATGGAGAGTGTGGAAAAGAGGTGAAGAAGCGTGTGCAGGCAGGCTGGAATGGTTGGAGAAAAGTGTCTAGTGTGATAGGAGAGTGTCAGCAAGAATGAATGGAAAAGTGTACAAGACGGTGGTGAGTCCAGCGATGTTGTATGGCTTAGAAACAGTGGCGCTGAGGAAAAGGCAGGAGGCAGAGCTGGAGGTAGCGGAGATTAAAATGTTGAGGTTCTCTCTGGGAGTAACGAGGATGGATAGGATCAGAAATTAGTCTATCAGAGGGACAGCCCATGTAAGATGTTTTGGAGACAAAGTCAGAGAGGCTAGATTGAGATGGTTTGGACATGTACAGAGGAGGGATAGTGAGCATATTGGCAGTAGGATGCTGAGGTTGGAACTACCAGGCAGAAGGCCTCGAGGAAGACCAAAGAAGAGATTTATGGATGTGGTGAAGGAAGGTCGTTGGAGTCAGAAAAGAAGATGCAGAGGACAGGGTGAGATGGAGGCAGATGATTTGCTGTGGCGACCCCTGAAGGGAGCAATCGAAAGTAAAAGATGATCAGTTCTTCAAAGTACTCTTTCCATCTTCCCAGCACACTTCTGTCATCAGTCAATACATTTCCCTCTCTGTCCTTTATCAATCTAATTTGCTGCATGTCCTTCCCATCTCTATTTCTCTGCTGTGCCAACCTGTATAAATCATTTTCTCCCTCTTTACTTTCCAATCGAGCATACAAGTCATCATACGCGCTCTGTTTGGCCTGCTCCTACCTCCACTTTTATAAGTCACCGTATGCTCCTCTCTCTTCTGGAAGAAAGTATTCACCACAGCCATTTCCATCCTTTTTGCAAAATCTACCAACATCTGTCCTTCTGCGTTCCTGTCCTGGATACCAAACCTACCCATCACTTCCTCGTCCCCTCTGTTTCCCGAACCAACATGTCCATTGAAGTCTTCCCCAATGACCACTCTTTCACCTCTGGGGGTACTCTGCATCACTTCATCTAACTCACTCCAGAATCTCTCCTTCTCTTCTCGCTCACATCCTGCCTGTAACATTGAACATCACGCTTTCAATTTCTAACTTGAGACTCATCACTCTGTCTGACACTCTTTTCACTTCTAGAACGTTCCTGACAAACTCCTCCTTCAAGATGACTCCGACTCCATTTCTCTTCCCATCCACACCATGATAAAACAGCTTAAACCCTGCTCCTATGCTTCTAGCCTTGCTACCTTTCCACCTGGTCTCCTGAACACACAGTATGTCCACCTTCCTCCTCTGCATCATGTCAGCCAGCTCTCTACCTTTTCCTGCCATAGTTCCAATGTTCAAAGTCCCTACTTTCAGTCCTAGACTCATGCGCCCCCGAGGCTGCATTAGAGCATTTTCTGTGTTTCTGAGTTTCTTAATTAGGATCATCCCAGAGCGTTGAATGACAATGCAGATACAGGTGGGCACGGAGGAAAAAAAAACAGTGGGGAGAAACCACAGAGTCGACCCAGAACACAAGGGCCTATGTCCCTTGGCTGGTATGGAAACACCTCAGTGTCCCCCCGGGAGAGCTGGAACAAGTAGCTGGGGAAACGAACGTCTGGATCTCCCTACTTCAGCTTAGACCAGAGCTTCTCAATTATTTTCTATTGCGCCCCCCCTAGAAAGAGGACCCCCCCCAATATAAATAGTGTTATGTCTTCTTCTTCTTTCTTCTTTTCCTTTCGGCTGTTCCCTTCAGGGGTCGCCACAGCAAATGATCTGCCTCCATCTCTCCCTATCCTCTGCATCTTCTACTCTTACTCCAACGACCTTCATGTCCGCCTTCACCGCATCCATAAATCTTCTCTTTGGTCTTCCTCTGGGCCTTTTGCCTGGTAGTTCCAACCTCAGCATCACTATCCCTCCTCTGTACATGTCCAAACCATCTCAATCTAGCCTCTCTGACTTTGTCTCCAAAACTTCTAACATGTGCTGTCCCTCTGATGTACTCATTTCTGATCCTATCCATCCTCGTTACTCCCAAAGAGAACATCAACATTTTCATCTCTGCTACCTCCAACTCTGACTCCTGTCTTTTCCCCAGGGCCACTGTCTCTAAACCATACAACATTGCTGGCCTCATCACCGTTTTGTACACTTTTCCCTTCATTCTTGCCGATACTCTCCTATCACACATCACACCGGACACTTTTCTCCATCCATTCCAACCTGCCTGCATGCGCTTCTTCACCTCTTTTCCACACTCTCCATTGCTCTGGATTGTTGAGCCTACGTATTTAAAATCCTCCACCTTCTTTATCTCTGCCCCCTGTAACCTCAAAGTTCCTCTTGGGTCCTTGTCGTTCACACACATGTATTCTGTCTTACTAAGACTAACCTTCAATCCCCTCCTTTCCAGGGCATACCTCCACATCTCTAGATTTTCCTCCACTTGGTCTCTGCTCTCACTACAGATCACTATGTCATCTGCAAACATCATAGTCCATGGGGATTCTTGTCTAACCTCATCTGTTAGCCTGTCCATCACCATAGCAAACAAGAAGGGGCTGAGAGCTGACCCTTGATGCAGTCCCACCTCCACCTTGAACTCTTCTGCCACACCGACAGCACACCTCACCACTGTCTTACATCTCTCATACATGTCCTGCACCACTGTAACATACTTCTCTGTCACTCCAGACTTCCTCATACAATACCACAGTTCTTCTCTCGGCACCCTGTCATATGCTTTCTCCAGATCCACAAAGGCACAATGCAGCTCCTTCTGACCTTCTCTGTTAACATCCTCAAAGCAAACACTGCATCTGTGGTGCTCTTTCTTGGCATGAAACCAAACTGTTGTTCACAAATGCTGACCTTTGCCCATAGTCTTGCTTCCACTATTCTTTCCCATAGCTTCATTTTATGGCTCATCAACTTTATCCCTCTGTAGTTGCCACAACTCTGTACATCGCCCTTGTTCTTAAAAATGGGCACGAGCACACTTCTCCTCCATTCCTCTGGCATCTGCTCACTTTCTAAGACCTTGTTGAATATTCTTGTCAGAAAATCTACTGCTACTTCCCCTAGACGCTTCCATACCTCAACTGGTATGTCATCAGGGCCAACTGCCTTTCCACTCTTCATCCTCTTCAATGCCCTCCTCACTTCTCCCTTACTAATCTTTGCTACTTCGTGCTCCTCAATGGTCACCCCTTCTACTCTTTTTTTCTCTCTCATTTTCCTCATTCATCAGCTCTTCAAAGTACTCTTTCCATCTTCCCAGCACACTTTTGTCATCAGTCAATACATTTCCCTCTCTGTCCTTTATCACTCTAACTTGCTGCACGTCTTTCCCATCTCTATTTCTCTGCTGTGCTAACCTGTATAGATCATTTTCTCCCTCCTTACTGTTCAACCTATCATACAAGTCATCATACGCCCTCTGTTTGGCCTTTGACACTGCTACCTTCGCCTTACGCTGTGTCTCCCTGTACTCCTGTTTACTCTCTTCGGTCCTCTCAATGTCCCACTTCTTCTTAGCTAACCTCTTCCTTTGTACACACTCCTGCACTTCCTCATTCCACCACCAAGTTTCCTTATCTACTTTCCTTCCAAAGGACACACCAAGTACTCTCCTACCGGTCTCCCTGATCACATTGGCTGTGGTTGTCCAGTCCTCTGGAAGCACTTCCTGACTACCCAAAGTCTGTTTCAACTCCTCCTTGAAGACAACATGACACTCTTCCTTTTTCAGCTTCCACCACTTTGTCTTCTGCTCTGCCTTTGCCTTTTTCACCTTCCTCACCATCAGTGTCATCCTGCACACCACCATCCTATGCTGTTTGGCAACACTCTCACCCACTACTACTTTGCAGTCACTGACTTCCTTCAAATTACATCGCCTACACAAGATGTAGTCTACCTGTGTGCTCTTACCACTGCTTTCATAAGTCACCCTATGCTTCTGTTTCTTCTTGAAGAAAGTATTCACCACAGCCATTTCCATCCTTTTTGCAAAATCGATCAACATCTGTCCTTCTGTGTTCCTGTCCTGGATACCAAACCTGCCCATCACTTCCCCGTCCCCTCTGTTGCCTGCACCAACATGTCCATTGAAGTCTGCTCCAATGACCACTCTTTCACCTCTGGGGGTACTCTGCATCACTTCATCTAACTCACTCCAGAATCTCTCCTTCTCTTCTAGCTTACATCCTGCCTGTGGGGCATAAGCACTAACAACATTGACCATCACGCCTTCAATTTCTAACTTGAGACTCATCACTCTGTCTGACACTCTTTTCACTTCTAAATAATAAATAGTGTTATGTATTTGTCTCAAAATTGCTATAAGTAATCTTCTGCATAACACTGTATCATTATTAGCATAATACATCTTTATTATCATTCTTTAATACAAAAAAGGAAGAAATATAGATCAACTTCCAACAAAGAATAACTTTATTAACAATTTTTAGTCTTTAAACATAAGATTTAAAGTGCTTCAATTTGCCTGAAATAAATAAAAAAGTATTCTTATTTAAATTGTCAACATTTTTGACCAAGACTTTAAACCATGTATTATTTTTATTTTATTTTATTTTATTTTATTTTTTTTTGTCAAAATAATTAAGTCCAGATTAATGGCTATAATGAGCACATCTCGAAGCCTGGTTTAAAGCCCAATACTGAACTCTCAGCTCCTGCTCAATGCTGAACTGGGACCTGGACTGATTTCCGCAGCAGTGACGTCATCCAGCATGACAGAGCCGTGTCTGCTGCAGGTAGGATCAGTTCCTCTGCTCTGTGCTGTGGGGTTTTCTGCACTGAGCAGTTTAGTTCTCAATTTTATCTGATGATAACAGAGCTTGCAGGTTTGCTGGAATAGCATTCACAAAGTGAGATGGTTGTTGGAAATATTCGGCATGTTTACTCTGAAAAAAACTCACGTGGCTCATTACGTGGTCGTGGTGTGATGTCTAAGTGATGCCTGAATTTATTTGGCTTCATGCTCTCCGCTGCCAATGTTTTCAGACACAGTAAACACAGCGGTCTTTCCTCGTTTCTCACCGAAGCACAGTGAAGCCGAGTGCTACATCCACTTCATCATACCTCCTCCACTTAGCTTCCATGATGATCATACCGTACCATATTTTATAAAAACATTTATAAATTTATTAGAAGATTAGGAAAATGATAAGTTGTAAATGTCTTGTCATGGCCTGGAAAGCTGTCCAGGGAATACTCTATTTTCACCCAGTGTTGGCTGAGATGAGCTCCAGCCTCTCCACGAACCTAATTAGGATGAGGCAGTTTAGAAAATGAATGAATGAAATGCCTTGTATTCAATTTATTATAATTAATTTCATTTTTTTTTTTTTTTTTTATGTGAGTTTACGAGGGAAACCACTAAATAGATTAAACCAAATTACAAGAGATAATAATTTCCTCTATTGTTATTATTATTATTTTTTTTTGGTTTAGTAAATTTAATCTGTCACTTCAGTGTAGTGTTTACTGGCAAAGCGTGCTCACAGTTAACAAAAATTAAAACTACCAATGAAAAAATATTTTGTTTACTGAAATAAAAATTACAGTTCAAAACAACATTAAAATTGGAGTAAATTTGATGCACACACTTCCGACTCCGGGTGACTCACACCAGATGATACTGAGATGTTACAAAACAATTGGTGGTTATTTTGCTGACCTTGAACTTAACCTACAATGACCTTTTCATAACCTTGCTTCAGCCTTTGATTCCAAGTCCCTTCCTGAATATTTGACAGTGATATTTCATGAAGATGTTGAAATGAAGGCATTAAGAAACAAAAACAATGCAGAAACAATTTGCTATCACGACTGGTAAGAAAAATAAAGCACAAAGTGATGAAATGAAAACACTCTGAACAACAATATAACACAAATCAGTTCCATGAAGGACTGTAATGGCCAGAAAAGACAAACTATTAACTCAAAAAAAGAAATAAAACCTCTGCGATGGCCTGGTTGATGTTCAGGGTGTACGCTGATCTCACCCAGCTTCTGCAGATATTTGCACCAGACTAACTGTGATGTGATTAGGTGCTACAAAAAATGAATGAATGACAAACTATGAAGTGTAAAAAAAAAAATCAAACATGTTCCTGAGAATAAAATGAAAATATTAAAGCTCTTTAAAACTAAAATAAAAAACAAAATGAAAATTAATGATCCAGACTTGTTATATTCGATTTTTATATATTTTTTTTCATTAACTTTCCAGCTGTAGATTGTATGCTGCTTCTCAACACATAATATCTATTAAATATGAATAAAAAAAACAATGTTTCTTTAAATAAAGTAAATCTGCAGCCCTTATAAGGTAAAGGTGAATCACCACATTTGGGTCACATGATTTTCAGTAAATCAGCTCATTTCAGTTAAAAGGATTAGAGCAAACAAAGAAGAAAAAAAAATCACCAAATCAACAAACATGGGAGTAATAATTCACCAGTCATGAATTAACACACACACACACACACACACACACACACACACACACACACACACACACAGAGCTTGTCAAGAGTTTATGATCACAGCTGATTTTCAGTGCAGGTACGTTTCCTCTTTCCTGTAAAACATTTCAGACAGGTCTTTAATTTTCTCTCTCTCTCTCTCTCTCTCTCTCTTTCTCTCTCTCTGTGTGACTGATAAAAAGTGAGAGCGACAAACTGATAAATTTACTTCTAATGACTTCAGTGGTGATTATTATACTTTAATAGAATGTTTATGAAATAACTACCCGTAATTCGGCAGACACACTTTTCACATTTATATTACTGAGCAGTTGCGAGTTAACGGGCCATGCTGAAGGGCCCAGCAGTGGATACTTGATGATAATGGGATTTGAACCCCTTGACCTTCTGATTAGTAACCCAGAGCTTTATTCACTGAGCCCCCACACTTCATACCTTTTTAAAAAAACAAATTTATTCAATATTTTGTAAAATGAGTTGATTTCTGCTCACAGTGATGTAAACACTCCTTCTATCACCAGCCTCTGTTTATTCGCTCTCTGAATCAATGAGGTAAATGCAGCTTGTTAAGTAGCAGTCCCACCTCCTGGATCACATAAATTGGCATCCAAAAAATACTTAGTATAAATATGAAAATAAAAGGATAAAAACTTTATTCTAGAATCTCATGATACCACAGACAGCGTATGGCATGTGTGTTTTGGACCTGGTGAAGATCCATTACATGTACATGATACTGTACTGTACTCAAATCAGTTCGCATGAGCTCCTTTTCAGTAATTATTCAACATGGGCTCTATGTCCGATTCACCTCCAGTCACTCGTTACATGTCAGGTCGTGGTCCTGCCAGGAGTCCAGCAGACATCAGCAGATGTGAACAGACAAGTACAAGATGAGGAATGCACGGGTTCAGAACAAAATGTACGCAACAACCATACAACCAGTAGACGCCTTTGCCCGGTGGTGTCTGTTCTAAGTTTCATAAACGCACCGATCTTTCTTTCTTGATCAGATCTCACCTGACAGAGAACGTATTCACAAAAAAAGAAAGAAAAAAAAAACTTGTGTGATCGAAGGCGAGAGGATTGAACATTTTGCTAATGGTAACAATATCTAATTCCTCAGTGAGAAACGGTAATGACGTGTGAATCCCTCTCATGTGAAAATGTCACATAAACATGTTTAGTAATCATATGGTTACAGGGGATAAATCAACACTTTTTGACAAATCACAGTCCAGCTCCGTACACAGCAGAGGATGTATTTTACTTTATAGTGTATATCATATCTGCTGTATTATAAAATAAGATGTTTTTGTGTGTGTGTGTGTGTGTGTGTGTGTGTGTGTGTGTGTGTGTGATTTATTTCTCTAATTGAAGCAGACGTTTCATCATCATGTTGCGTTGTTTCATTGTCCTGATGGTTTTGGGGGTAAGTAAACAAACCGGGTTTCTGGAAAAAGTCTAAAGATCATCTTGCATGCAAATAAAATGTCTCTGGTTAATATTACAGCCAGGGGAAAAAAAAATCTGTAAAAAAAAAATAAAGAAAGAAAGAAATGAATAAAATAAGTAAGTACATAAATAAATAAATAAAAGGGGGGATCTCATACACACTGATCTCAGTATAAATACACCTCATCATGTATTTCATGTTCTGGGGTTCGAGTTCCAGGGCCCGGTGAGGGCGCTTCCAAGTGGAATTTGTATGTTCTCCGTGCTCTTGCATGGGCTTCCGCTAGGGACTCTGGTTTCCTCCCACAGTTCAGAGACATTCATTCACTAATTTGAGGCTGGAGTCTTAACATTCACCAAAACACACACACACACATACACACACAGACATCTAAAGGCTTTGAAACAGCCAATTCGCCTAATGTGCAATCCTTTTGATTGTGGGAACAAATCGAAATACTCAGAGTGAACCTACAAAAGTATGTAAAGAATGTACAAACTCCACACAAAAATGCTCTGGCTGAAACCCAAATCCAGAACCTGGGAGCTGGATGCTTTAACCACTATACCACCGTTCTGCTCAGGCAGAAATATATTCATTCATTTTCTGAACCACTTAATCCTAATTATGGCTGTGGAAGGCTGGCACCCATCTTAGCTTACTCTGAGCAAGGGCAGAGTACCATGGGTGGCTCTCCAGGCCATCACAGGGCAGAAACACACTGAAGGCTATGCAGCTCCTCTTCACAACAGTCTAAAATGGTTCATTTATATGAACCTCTCAGCACAGACAGTGAGAGACACAGCTGGTCTTTGATAACCCCAGCTTTTGGGGGGGGGCGGCGTATTGACAATGTGGTGATAGTAGGGCTTGAACCCCCAACCTTAGGATCAGTAATCTGACACCATAACACCAGGCCACCACACAACTGCCCACAAGCCCAAACATGCAGGTTAATAGTAATTCTATGATTTTATTTCAGATATAACATAACATAACATAACATAACATGAGTGGTGAGAACAGGCCATTCAGCCCAACTAAGCTCACCATTGTCCTATTCTAAAGTGACTCTAACCTTAAAGACGCACCATGACTAGATGGTATCCAGCACTAGATCAAGTCTGCTTTTGAAGACTTGTAAGGTTTCTGCTTCGACAACGTGGTTAGGCAATCTATTCCACACTGAAATTACCCTCTGCGAGAAAAAAATATTTCCTAATATTTGTGCTAAATTTTCCCTTGAATAACTTCCATTTATGACCCTAGTTCTACTTACAGAACTTGGCCTAAGTAATCGGGCATAGTTGACTTTATTAATCCCCTTAAGATACTTAAAGACCTCAATCAGATCACCTCTAATTCTCCTTTTTTGAAGACTGAAAAGGTTTAGGATCCTCAGCCTCTCCTCATAGGATTCCTTTTTTATACCCGGAATTAGCTTTGTTGCTCTTCTCTGAACTTTTTCGAGAGTCTCGATGTCTTTTTTCAAGTATGGGCCCCAGAACTGTACACAATACTCTAAATGTGGTCTAACCAATGTGTTATACAAGAGAAGGACAACATCTTTAGATCTATACTCAATACTCCTGGCTATGTAACCCACCATCCTATTTGCCTTTTTTACTGCTAACGCACAGTGGCTAGTACCAGTGAGGGACTGGTCAACCATCACACCCAGATCCTTCTACTAGAACATTCTAGTTTTAAACCTCCCATGAAATACTCCTGTCTAATGTTTTTATTCCCTACATGTAGAACTTTACATTTAGCGACATTGAATTTCATTTGCCATGTATCTGCCCAAATTCGAAGTCTATCCAAATCGTCCTGAATAACCTTAGTAGACTCCAGACTATTTGCCAAACCGCCCAGTTTAGTATCGTCAGCAAATTTCACCAATGTGCTCTCAATGTCCCTATCAAGGTCATTAATGTAGATGAGGAAGAGCAAGGGTCCCAACACAGATCCCTGAGGGACTCCACTTCCCACAATTCCTTGCTCAGATGAAATCCCTCCAACCACAACTCTCTGTGTTCTGTCCTGTAACCAGTTCTTAATCCACTCCAGAATACCTCCTACAATTCCAACAGACCTCGTTTTAAAAATTAGTCTCTCATGTGGTACTGTATCAAATGCTTTTGAAAGTCCAAATAAATAATGTCATAGGCCCTACTCTGATCATAAGTATTTGTGGCCTCCTCAAAGAATTCCAAAAGGTTTGTCAGGCATGACCTACCCTTGCGAAAACCATGTTGGCTATCCTTCAAGATGTTATTATGCTCAAGAAATGACTCAAACTTGTCTTTTATGATAGATTCCAGTATTTTGCATGCTATGCAAGTAAGACTGACAGGCCTGTAATTGCCTGGCTCTGTACGATCCCCTTTCTTATATATTGGTATAATGATACCCTGTTTCCAATCATTTGGAATTTCTCCAGTCACTAATGACTGCCTAAAAATAACCAACAGTGGTTTAGAGATGATCTCACAAACCTCCCTGAGCACCCTAGGGTATAACCCATCTGGGCCTGCTGCCTTATTTGTCTTAAGTTTACGCAGCTTGTCCAATACTTCATTTTCTCCAAATTCAATTTCTGCCAAATGAGCTTGAGAATTGACAATTTCCTCCGGCCAAATAAAAGTCCCCTCTGTAGTGAAATTGTCAACAAAGTAACCATTAAGAGTATCAACTATGTCCTTGTTCTCATACAGCAGTGATCCATCTTCATTCTTTATGCACTGGATTTCAACTTTACCTTCTCTTTTCCTGTTACAGTACTGAAAAAAGCGCTTAGGATTACATTTCGCTCCTTCTGCAATTTGTCTTTCGTACTGCCTCCTAGCATTCCTCAGTTCTTTTTTGACCTTAGCTCGCATATTACAGTATTCAGCCTTAGTGTTTTCATTTCTGTCCCTCATGTATGCCTTATAAAGATTCTTTTTTTCCCTTAAGCTCCTACGAATATCAGAGGTCATCCACTGGAGATTACGCTTTTTAAACTTACTCTTGCACACTTTTGGAATGAATTTGCTCTGAGCATCTAGTAAAACTCCCTTGAATCTACCCCACATTTCATTTACAGTTGTACAATCTAGGAGCAATGTCCAATTTATTTTGCTTATAAAACTATTTTGCTTATAAACTATTTTATATATAAAACTTAAACTTTAACCTGAGGGCAAAGTCAGGAGGTTTAATTTAATCATTCAGATTTACATCATCAGGCGGAAAATGTAGATGTTATATGTAGATGATATCACCCCTGAATTCTTAATTACATGAAAGGCAGACTCAGGACCCGCCCACTGTGTCCAACACTAATCCACAGTCTCCTGGGTTACAGTTATCATCCTCGATCCCCACCCTCACGCTCCTGCTGGGCTCGCAGTTCAAGCTGCAGTGCCACCCTGGATATGACCTGATTTCTCCAGAGTACTCATGGAGCTTCACAAACCACGGCATGGACCGGTATTCTCCCATGGATAACAAAAATGAAGAGCTGGAGTTGAATCCGGTGGATTATCATCACAATGGAACATTTAAGTGTGTGGCTAAGGGTATTAATGAAAAGGGAATGATGAAGATAAAAAGAATTTTCACCATCAAGGTCATTGGTAAGAGAATAAACAGATAAAGAGAAATTATAAGAAAAATAGAACTGCAAGCAGGGGCAGTGAACTGGGCTCAGGTCAACAGATGAAGTTCAATTCAGGGAATGTAGGGATGGAATGATTTTAATGTGTGATGTTCGATTTAGGACTCATGGGCTTACTCACGTGTCCCATTTTTAGGAGGAAGGTCCTAGGAAGCATTTTCTGTCTCTGCTGTAAACAGAATCAAGAACATAACTCAAGAACATAACTGGTGAATTCTACTGTAACCATAAGAGGCCATGCCCACTTTAAGCAATCACAACACTTTTATAATTTTAATCAGTGCTGTATAAATTAGCGACACTTATGTCATATTTTAGTGCCACCGAGAAGCAAAGTTTAATCCTCAGCATCAGGATCTCGTCACAAACAAGAATCTGAAGTTTTATCTTATTACCCGTGACAATGGAAAGTACATTCAAGTCTTTGTAATTACATGCTCGCCCTGAAAATGTTTGTGTTTAAAAAAAAAAACTTTATAACTTTAAAATATAATTTCATAACTTTTTGTCAAAATCTTCTCAAGACTCTATCTACGAAGTTGGATGCAGATAAAAGTAAAAAGTCTGGGAGGAAAAACAAAAAAAACAAAACAAAAAAACAAATAAACAAACAAACAAACAAACAAACAAAAAATAATTGTAGGCAAAGGTCCTACACCATGCAATTCAGTTTCCTCCAGTGAACGTGTGTATATAAGGCATTCAAATTTGCAACATACAGTTTGGGAGTTATGGGACATTTTTTTAACTGTAGGCGAGTGGGTGTAAGTGAAGCCCAGTCGTTTGGGCTATGCAGCGCATTAGTTTATGTTAAACCATACTGACAGCAAGTATAACATGTCAGAATTTTATGTCATAATACTGGAGATCTTTAACTCAGGTTGATGGTTGCAGCAAACTGCTAAGAGAGGTTTCCTGTCACTTGAAGTGATCACCGGCTAATCACGTGCACCTGTGAGCGAATACATACAAGGTGTGAATAGCATACCATACCATTGCAAATTATGGAATGGGTTCCAAAGGTTTGTACAAGATTTTGTAAAAGGGCTAATCAGATTGCAAGATGCTCAAAGCATGCATGTGACTGGAGATATCAGACATTTGACAGGACAACTCCTCCCACAGTCCTTGAAGAACTCGAATCTAAAATCTGTTCTCATTTCATTCATTTCTAAAGAGCAAAAGTTTAAAGTTATTACGTCATGACATCACAACTTCTCGCCCTTCACTAAATTATCTGCTGTCCATATCCAGAAAGCCCAGTGATCATAGCATGGAAGCTCATCGAAGGAAATGAGGGTGAACCAGCAATACTCTCGTGCACTTCCTCCTATGAAAAGGTCGACAGCTTCCATTCTGCCAACATCACATGGTACAAGATAAAGGAGGTGGAAAGTAGATTTGAATTGCAGAAGTTCAAACCTGATGTAAGAATCCAGGGATCCGATAAAGAGAAAGAGAAGCAAGCAAGACATTTTTACTGGGCATCTGATCTGACGGAACCTGACTGGTCCATTGAAATCAACAGTCTAGAACTGGACGATGGAGCTCTGTACCGGTGTGACATCAGTTCAGAGTTATACAAGGAACAGCACTTGATGGAGCTTGTGGTGACCCGTATGTTATGCCTATCCACCATCCTTTATTTACTTATTTTATTTATTTATCACTATTTATTTGTTCGCTTTAACTGATTAAAATTGTGTTAACCTACCTGTTCCTACCTGTCTGTGCTGTGCAGCGGCCCCACCCCCTCGCTGTTTAAATGACTCCCAGCAATGGGAGGCATGTGCCGGTTCAGACAAGTCATCAGAGGCGATCCTGCAGGAGTCTCTAACTGAGTTCTCCTTTCAACTTTATAAACACCTAAACAAGATGCAACCTGAAAGTAACCTGCTCTTCTCACCAATCAGCATTGCCGTACTGTTCTCTCATCTGCTCCTGGGTAAACAAACACACACACACACACACACACACACACACACACACACACACACACACACACACACACATATATAAATATATATATATATGTGTGTGTATATATATATATATATATATATATATATATATATATATATATATATATATATATATATATATATGTGTGTGTGTATATATATATATATATATATATATATATATATATATACAAACACCCCAAAACACAATTCTTTATACATGAACACACAAACAAACCCTAACAAAACCACACACTTCTTAATCCATGAAAACACACATACACACACACATCTATAAATATATATATATATATATATATATATATATATATATATATATATATATATATATATATATATATATATATATATATATTTACAAATATATATATATATATATATGTGTGTGTGTGTGTATATATATATATATATACAAACACCCCAAAACACAATTCTTTATACATGAACACACAAACAAACCCTAACAAAACCACACACTTCTTAATCCATGAAAACACACATACACACACACATCTATAAATATATATATATATATATATATATTTACAAATATATATATATATATATATGTGTGTGTGTGTGTATATATATATATATATATATATACAAACACCCCAAAACACAATTCTTTATACATGAACACACAAACAAACCCTAACAAAACCACACACTTCTTAATCCATGAAAACACACACACACACACACACACACACACACACACACACACACACACACACACACACACACACACACACTCCTTTACAGATAGACACACATACTCTTCTACATGCAACCACACACACACACACACACACACACACACACACACACACTTCTTTATACATGAATACAAACACACACACAGTCCTTTATACATACAAACTCATGCACTCTCCTTCAGACACACACACACCTCTTAAAACATACACTCACATAAACTCCTATACAAAATACACACATTTGTTTATACTTGTCCTTCTAAAAAAGTTAGCATATTGTGATAAAGTTCATTAGTTTCTGTAATGTACTGATAAAATTTAAACTTTCATATATTTTAGATTCATTGCACACCAACTGAAATATTTCTGGTCTTTTATTGTTTTAATCCTGATGATTTTGGCATACAGCTCATGAAAACCCAAAATTCCTATCTCAATAAATTAGCATATGAATAAGGAACTGTAAACGAGCTATTAACCTAATCATCTGAATCAACCAATTAACTGTAAACACCTGCAAAAGATTGCTGAAGCTTTTAAAAACTCCCAGCCTGGTTCATTACTCAAAACCGCAATCATGGGTCAGACCGCCGACCTGACTGCTGTCCAGAAGGCCATCATGGACACCCTCAAGCAAGACGGTAAGAAACAAAGAAATCTCTGAGCGAATAGGCTGTTCCCAGAGTGCTGTATCAAGGCACCTCAGTGGGACGTCTGTGGGAAGGAAAAAGTGTGGCAGAAAACGCTGCACAATCAGAAGAGGTGACCGGACCCTGAGGAAGGTTGTGGAGAAGGGCCGATTCCAGACCTTGGGGGACCTGTGGAAGCAGTGGACTGAGCTACAGGTGCCGCATTCCCCAGCTCAAGCCACTTTTGAACCAGAAACAGCGGCAGAAGCGCCTGACCTGGGCTACAGAGAAGCAGCACTGGACTGTTGCTCAGTGGTCCAACGTACATTTTTCGGATGAAAGCAAATTTTGCATGTCATTCAGAAATCAAGGTGCCTGAGTCAGGAGGAAGACTGGGGAGAAGGAAATGCCAAAATGCCTGAAGTCCAGTGTTAAGTACCCAGAGTCAGTGATGGTCTGGGGTGCCATGTCAGCTGCTGGTGTTGGTCCACTGTGTTTTATCAAGGGCAGGGTCAATGCAGCTAGCTATCAGGAGATTTTGGAGCACTTCATGCTTCCATCTGCTGAAAAGCTTTATGGAGATGAAGATTTCATTTTTCAGCACGACCTGGCACCTGCTCACAGTGCCAAAACCACTGCTAAATGGTTTACTGACCATGGTATTAGTGTGCTCAATTGGCCTGCCAACTCTCCTGACCTGAAGCCCATAGAGAATCTGTGGGATATTGTGAAGAGAAAGTTGAGAGACACCAGACCCAACACTGTGGATGAGCTTAAGGCCGCTATTGAAGCATCCTGGGCCTCCGTAACACCTCAGCAGTGCCACAGGCTGATTGCCTCCATGTCACGCTGCATTGAAGCAGTCATTTCTGCAAAAGGATTCCCGACCAAGTATTGAGTGCATAACTGAGCATAATTATTTGCAGGTTGACTTTTTTGTATTAAAAACACTTTTTTTATTAGTCGATTAAATATGCTAATTTTTTTGAGATAGGGATTTTTGGTTTTTCTTTACATTTTGCCAAAATTATCAATATTAAAACAATAAAAGGTTTGAACTACTTCAGTTGTGTGTAATGAATCTAAAATATATGAAAGTCGAATATTTATCAGTACATTACAGAAAATAATGAACTTTATCACAATATGCTAATTTTTTGAGAAGGACTAGTACATCCATGGATGCACACACAGACACATACGCACACAGACACACACACAATTCTTTCTCATGCACACACACAAACAGACACTACTTTATACTTTCACACAATACTTTATATAAGCACACATGCACTCCTTTTTACATGCACACACCCACACACTATACATAGACACACACACTCTTTTACACATGCATGCACACAGACATACATGCACACACTCTCTAACACACTTTTTATACATGCACCCACCCACACACACACACAGAAAACACATATCTTTGAAGATGCAAACACACAGACACACACTCACAAACACACACACTTCTTTACACATGAACACACACACTCCTTTTAACACACACACACTTTACATGCACGCACACACACGTACACACTAACAAAAACACACACTTCTTTGTACATGCACACACATACACACAGATAGACACTCCTTTAGGCATAGACAAACACAAACACAAACACATACACTCCTCTATTCATGCACAACTACTTTATACACTCATGCACACACATACAATCCTTTCTACATGCATACACACAAAACACACTCCTTTAGACATAGACACACTCGCAAACACACACTATGCATAGATACGCACACTCTTTTTTATACATGCACACCCAACCACATACACACACACACACACACACACACAGACACTCCTTTCTATATGGACACACTCTCACACACACTTTTTATAGATGCAAACACATACACACAGACACACATACCTTTGTAGATTCAAACACACATACACACACTCACAAAAACACACACTTCTTAATACACGAACACACACACACTCTTCTTTATACATGCACACACACACACACACACACACACACACACACACTCTTCTTTATACATGCACACACACGCACACACACACATTTACACACACACACACAAGCATACACTCCTCTATACATGCACAGACACAGACATACACAGACACACACACACACACACACACACACACACACACACACACACACACACACACTACTTTATACATGTGCACACACACACAATACTTTATTCAAGCACACACATACACACACACAAACACACACACGCTCCTTTACACATAGACACACATACTCCTTTCTACATGCAATCACACACACTCATTCACCCCCGCACACACTTTATACATGCCTACACACACATACAGATACTCACAAAACAAATACTTCTTTATCCATGAACACACACACACACACACACACACACACACACACACACACACACACACACACACACACACACACACAAACTCATTTATACAAACAAACACACACACACACACACACACACACACACACACACACACACACACACACACACACACACACACACATGCTCCTTTACACATAGACACACGTACTCTTTTCTACATGCAACCACACACACATTCACCCTCCCACACACACTTTATACATGCCTACACACACAGACATACAGATACTCACAAAAACAAATACTTCTTTATCCATAAACACACACACACACACACACACACACACACACACACACACACACACTCATTTATACATACAAACACACACACACACACACACACACACACACACACACACACTTATTTACACATAGACACACATACACTTTTCTACATGCAACCACACAAACACATTCACCCACCCATACATATACACTTTATACATGCGCGCACACACACACACACACACAGTTCTTTATACACGAACGCTTTTGAAGTACTTTTCTACTTTTAACCACACATACATTCACCCACACACAGAAACTTACACACACTACTTTATACATGGGCACACACTCTTACTGCTTGATACAAGCACATACACATTTATACCTTGGTGACATGGGGAGGAGTTATATGTGTGTTAGATATTACAGTCGTTGT
>CM045749.1:290000-310000 GCA_024760905.1 Plotosus lineatus
GACACCTCCCCTCTCCCCAGGCCAGCTTCACGTGACTGCAACAGCCCGACAGACACATCCCCCTCCCTCTGCATCCCACCCCAGCCTCCCCCTCTCCCTCACATCAGACCAGGTGAGGAGACAGCTGAGGCGACTAAATCAGAGGAAATCTGAAGGACCAGATGGCATCAGTCCCAGGCTGCTGAGGACCTGCGCAGACCAGCTCTGTGAGGTACTATGCTACCTATACAACCTGAGCCTCAGCCTGGAGAAGGTTCCCGTCCTGTGGAAGACCTCCTGTGTGGTTCCGGTTCCCAAAACAGCTCAAGTGAAGGAACCAGCCCACTACAGACCTGTCGCCCTGACCTCCCACCTTATGAAGACCATGGAAAGGCTCCTTCTCGAACACCTCCGCTCTATGGTGAGCCCCACCCTAGACCCACTGCAGTTTGCCTACAGGCCCAACATCGGGGTAGAAGACACCGTCATCTACCTTCTGCAGCGGGCACTCACCCACCTGGAGATCGCTGGCAGCGCTGTGAGGGTCATGTTCTTTGACTTCTCCAGTGCCTTCAACACCATCAGGCCAGTGCTTCTGTGGGGGAAGCTGGAGGACGTGGGAGTGGACGGGAATCTTGCTGCCTGGATTATCGACTACCTTACTAACCGTCCTCAGTACGTGCGGCTGCGCGGCTGTAAGTCAAAGATGGCAGTCTGCAGCACGGGGGCACCGCAGGGCACCATCCTCTCACCCTTCCTTTTCAACATTTATACCTCGGACTTCATCTATAGCACAGACAGCTGCTACCTCCAGAAGTTCTCGGACGACTCCGCCATCGTGGGCCGTGTGTCAGAGGGGAACGAGCAGGAGTACCGGTCGGTCATCGTTGACTTTGTGGACTGGTGTGAGCGCAACCACCTGTGCTTGAACACTAGGAAGACGAAGGAGATGGTGGTCGACTTCAGGAGAAGCACTCTAACACACACACACACACACACACACACACTCACACACTCACTAGTGAACGTCCAGGGACAGGACATTGAGACAGTGGACAATTTCAAATACCTGGGCGTTCACCTTAACAATAAACTGGACTGGTCCCACAACACCAATGCCCTGTACAAGAAGGGCCAGAGTCGCCTCCACCTTCTGAGGAGACTTAGGTCCTTCGGAGTATGCAGACCTCTGCTCAGGACTTTTTATGACTCTGTGGTAGCCTCTGCAATCCTCTACGCTGCCATCTGCTGGGCCCCGGGCAGCAGAGAGCGGGACAGAAAGAGACTGAACAAGCTGGTCAGGAGGGCCAGCTCTGTACTAGGCTGCCCACTGGACTCTGTGGAGGAGGTGAGTGAGAGGAGGATGGTAGCAAAGCTCACATCCATCCTGGTCAACAGCTCTCACCCACTGCACCAGACTGTAGAGAAGCTGAGTAGCTCCTTCAGTGAGCGACTGAGACATCCTCAGTGCAGGAAGGAGCGCTACCGCAGGTCGTTCATTCCCACCGCTGTCAGAGTGTACAACGCCACTTTGTAACTGTCTATGAAAATACCGGTTATGTGCAATAAAAACCCCGTGCACTTTAATCAACCACATCTACCCCACTGACTGTGAACCATATCTACCCATCTACTCTGCCCTCAGATACATATACACTTGAATATAGGCCAGTCTACAAAGTTGTTCCCTTCTTTTCTTTTATTGTTTATTAATTTATACTATTTATGTATCTATTTATTTATTTACTTATATAATATATATGTATGTGTGTATGTTTGTATATGTATCTATTTTGCACCCCCTACTGATGGTACCTCAAGAGCCTGTAACAGTGAATTTCTCCATTGTGAGATTAATAAAGCTGTATCTTATCTTATATTATCATAGACAGTGAGAGACATGGCCCGCCATTGATTACCCAGTTAGCTGCACTGGGGGGACAGGGACAGCCTTGTGGCGAGTGGGACTTGAACCCCCAACCTTAGGATCAGTGATCCAGCCCCCTATACCACTAGACCACCACTGCCCCCCACACTCCTTTATACATACCCCCACACATACACAATCCTTTACACACACACACACACACACACACACACACACACACATACACACACACACACACACACACACACACACACACACACACACACACATTTCTTTATTCATTAACACACACACACAAAAACTCACAAAAACACACTTCAAATCCTTGAACCCACATACACAATCTCCTTTATACATGAACACACATTCACACAGACACACTAAATCTTTTCTACATGCACACACATACACACTCACTCTTTTACACATAGAAATACAAAAACACACACTTACACACACGGCTTTATACATGTGCATACAAACTCACACACAATACTTTATTCAAGTTCACACAGACACTTTGTAGATGCAAACACACATAAACTCACAAAAACACACACACTTCTTTATACATAATCACATACTCTTTTCTATATGTGCAAACAAACACAAGAGAAGAAGAGGATAAGGTGAAATGGAGGCATATTTTTTGCTGTGGAGACCCCTGAAGGGAACAGCCAAAATGAACAGAAGACACTCTCAGACACAAAGCCATATACATTCCTTTCTAGATGCAAACACACATACACACAGCTCTTAACACATGAACACGCACACACTCTCCTTCATACATACCCCACACACATAAGCAATCCTTTATACATGCACACACACACACACACACAAACACTCTCACATATACTCCTCTATACATGCACACACAGGCACACTGACATACACACACTGCTTTATACACATGCACAGACAATCTCACACACAATACTTTGTTCAAACACACACACACACACACACTCCCACTTCTTTACATATAGACACACATGTTCTTTTCTACATGCAACTACACACACAAACACATACACCTGTGTGTCTTGTTTTTTTCTTTATCCAATATTTTATATGATTTTTATATTATTTACTTTTGAATAATTTAACCCATTACTTCTTGTATAAGTCTCCACTTTGTACACCCAAGGGCACATGATATTATTTTCCTCTCTTTTGTTCTCTCCCTCAGGAACCCGAGGAACGACGAGAAGTGGGTTAGAGCAGGGCTTATCCCTGCCTGTGGATTTCACCTGCATTCACGCTGAGATGAAGAAGCTACGAGACAAGATGAAGAATTCGATTCTCGTAGCCAATCAGATATTTTATAACCCAAGTACATCATCTCTCAAAGTGGATCATCAATATGAATTTATTCCTTCACTTCTCCATCCATTTCTTCTTCTCCTTCTTTTCTTCCTTAGGGCTTAAACTTCTGGAAACTTTCATCAACCAATCACAGGAGTTCTACGACTCCGTTCCTGAGAAACTGACCAATAACAACCAGGCTAACGTGGAGCGGATCAATGAGTGGGTGTCAAACCGAACTCAGAACAGAATCACGGAGCTGGTGGATCACACAGATGAATCAGTCGAGTTTATTTTACTCAATGCTGTTTATTTCATTGGTCAGTGGACTGGAATTCGTCTTTTTACATTTATTTATTCTACAGAACAACCTTCTTCAGTCTAGACACACCTCATTATGTTGTGCAGAATTATTCACACCCCCCCCCCCATATTTACAAATCTCTAGCAGCACAAGGATGTAAGTGGATAGCACGTCTGCCTCACAGTAAGTAGATGCTGGGTTTAAGTTCCGAGCTTGTAAAGGGTGTTATTATGTTGAGTTTGAATGTTCTCCTTATGCAAATGTTGGTTTCCTCTGGGTACTCTGGTTTCCTTTCTCAGACCAAAGGCCTGTTGAAAATTGGGTGTTGGCCTGTAATCAACTGTTGAGCAGTTCAGGGTGCATCCCGCCTTCTCACCAGTGTTGGCTGAGATGGGCTTCTCCCTCTCCTGACACTAATAGAATTAAGCAGTTCAGTAAATAAGTAAATAGGGAACTGAAACAGACTAATTTGGGCTTAAATTGCATGAATATTTATACATTTGTAAAGTGTGGTGTCGGAGTTCATCAGTGTGAAGCATGGTGGTGGTAACACAGTGTTGCATCAGGTTGCAATAATCCCTCACTGGTTTATTGAGAGTCGATCACACAGAGGCCAGGATGTCATCATTTCA
Source organism: Plotosus lineatus (assembly GCA_024760905.1). Taxonomy (NCBI): domain Eukaryota; kingdom Metazoa; phylum Chordata; class Actinopteri; order Siluriformes; family Plotosidae; genus Plotosus; species Plotosus lineatus. Next base: position 294,115 of record CM045749.1, read on the forward strand.
GTTCCTCGCTGTAATCTCTATCAAAATGGGGGAAAAGTCCGGAGTGAAAACTCACACAAGTTAGCAGTGAAAGTTAGTGGTATTCAGGGTGGTTTTGCACAGCTGCTAAACTGTATCTCTGTGTGTGTGTGTGTGTGTGTGTGTGTGTGTGTGTGTGTGTGTGTGTGTGTGTTTGTAGGTAAATGGAAGGGAACGTTTGAGGTTAAAAGTGGACAGTTTACAACATTTTCAGGAGAGGTTTTAACCATCCCAACTCTCTACAGTGCAAACTACAATTTGGCCACAACTTATATCAGGGATCTCAAAGCCCATGTGAGTTCTCTCTCTCACACACACACACACACACACACACACACACACACACACACACACACACACACACACACAATTTCCTAGTTTCCTTATTTTTAATTTATTTTTTAAATCTCATTGTTCTTGGCTTTGATTTTAACCTCGGTCTTCACTTCTAGTCAAGTGGAATTTAATCTGCATTGGCTTTGACTATTCCTGGTTTCCTGTATACAGGGATCCCTTGCTACCTCATGCTTCAATTCATGCGGCTTCGGAGCATTGCATTTATTTTAAAATAAATTAATAAATATTAATTGAATTAAAAAATATGGAAATTATGGAAGAATAAGAGAAAAAGTTAAGGAAAAACAAGGCCAATTATGTAAAAAACAAACAAACAAACAAACAAAAAAACAAAAAACAAACACACAAACAAAAACTCCAAACCAACACAAAAAAAAACAACCCAAAATCTCCCATTATTAACAAGATAGATTGTTGCATCTGAGTGTGTGCACAGGCATCTGCCTGAGTGCGCTCACGCACATCTGTATGTGTGTGTGTTGAAATTCTTATTATATCTTTACTTTTGTAGTGCTTAATTGTTATTTTAAGCGTTTATAGCATTGAATATGTATTTATTGATATTATATGCACACACACACACACACACACACGCACACAGACACACACACACACACACACACACACACACACACACACACACACATATATATTCATATTCTTCTTTTCCTTTCGGCTGTTCCCTTCAGGGGTCGCCACAGTGAATCATCTGCCTCCATCTCACCCTATACTCTGCATCTTCAGCTCTTACACCAACTACCTTCATGTCCTTCTTCACCACATCCATGAATCGTCTCTTTGGTCTTCCTCTGGGCCTTCTGCTTGGTAGTTCCAACCTCAGCATCCTACTACCAATATACTCATTATCCCTCCACTGTACATGTCCAAACCATCTCAATCTAGCCTCCCTGAATTTGTCTCCAAAACATCTTACATGTGCTGTCCCTCTGGTGTGCTCATTCCTGATCCTATCCATCCTTGTTACTCCCAGAGAGAACCTCAACATTTCAATCTGTGCTACATCCAGCTCGGCCTCCTGTCTTTTCCATTGTTTCTAAACCATACAACATCGTTGGCCTCAACACCGTCTTGCACACTTTTCCTTTCATTCTTGCAGACACCTTCCTATCACACATCACACCGGACACTTTTCTCCAACAATTCCAACCTGCCTGCAAACGCTTCTTCACCTCTTTTCCACACTCTCCACTGCTCTGGATTGTTGAGACTAAGTACTTATTGTACTCCTCCACCTTATTTATCTCTGCTCCCTGTAACCTCACCGTTCCTCTTGGATCCTTGTCGTTCACACACATGTCTTCTGTCTTACTGAGGCTAAGCTTCATTCCCCTCCGTTCCAGGGCATACCCCCACCTCTCTAGATTTTCCTGCACTTGTTCTCTGGTCTCACTACAGATCACAATCTTCTTCTTTTTCTTCTTCTTTACTTTCGGCTGCTCCCTTCAGGGGTCGCCACAACAAATCATCCGCCTCCATCTCACCCTGTCCTCCGCATCTTCTTTTCTGACTCCAACGACCTTCATGTCTTCCTTCACCACATCCATAAATCTCTTCTTTGGTCTTCCTCGAGGCCTTCTGCCTGGTAGTTCCAACCTCAGCATCCTACTGCCAATATACTCACTATCCCTCCTCTGTACATGTCCAAACCATCTCAATCTAGCCTCTCTGACTTTGTCTTCAAAACCTCTTACATGGGCTGTCCCTCTGATATACTCATTTCTGATCCTATCTATCCTCGTTACTCCCAGAGAGAACCTCAACATTTTCATATCCGCTACCTCAAGCTCTGCCTCCTGCCTTTTCCTCAGCGCCACTGTTTCTAAGCCATACAACATCGCTGGCCTCACCACCGTCTTGTACACTTTTCCCTTCATTTTTGCTGACACTCTCCTATCGCACATCACACCGGACACTTTTCTCCAACCATTCCAGTCTGCCTGCACACGCTTCTTCACCTCTTTTCCGCAGTCTCCATTGCTCATGATTGTTGAGCCTAAGTACTTAAAATCCTCCACATTCATTATCTCTCCTCCCTGTAACATCACTGTTCCTCCTGGGTCCTTCTCATTTACACACATGTATTCTGATTTTCTGAGGCTAACCTTCATTCCTCTCCTTTCCAGGGCATACCTCGACCTCTCTAGATTTTCCTGCACTTGTTCTCTGCTCTCACTACAGATCACAATGTCATCTGCAAACATCATAGTCCATGGGGAATCTTGTCTCACCTCGTCTGTCAGCCTGTCCATGACCATAGCAAACGAGAAGGGGCTCAGAGCTGACCCTTGATGCAGTCCCACCTCCACCTTGAATTCGTCGGTCACACCGACAGCACACCTCACCACTGTCTTACATCTCTCATACATGTCCTGCACCACTCTAACATACTTCTCTGCCACTCCAGAGTTCCTCATGCAATTTCACAGTTCCTCTCTCGGCACCCTGTCATATGCTTTCTCCAAATCCACAAAGGCACAATGCAGCTCCTTCTGACCTTCTCTGTACTTCTCTATTAACATCCTCGAAGCAAACACCGCATCTGTGGTGCTCTTTCTTGGCATGATACCAAACTGTTGTTCAGAAATGCTGACCTCTGCCCTTAGTCTAGCTTCCACTATTCTTTCCCATAACTTCATTGTATGGCTCATCAACGTCATCCCTCTGTAGTTGCTATAACTCTGCACTTCTCCCTTGTTCTTAAAATGGGCACAAGCACACTTCCCCTCCATTCCTCCGGCATCCTCTCACTCTCTAAGACTTTGTTGAAAGTTTTTGTAAGAAAATCTACTGCTGCCTCTCCTAGACACTTCCATACCCCCACCGGTATGTCATCAGGACCAACTGCCTTTCCTTTCTTCATCCCCTTCAATTCCCTCCTCAATTCACCCTTACTAATCTTTGCTACTTCCTGGTCCTCAATGGTCACCTCTTCAACTCTTTTTTTTCTCTTTCATTTTCCTCATTCATCAGCTCTTCAAAGTACTCTTTCCATCTTCCCAGCACACTTCTGTCATCAGTCAATACATTTCCCTCTCTGTCCTTTATCAATCTCACTTGCTGCACGTCCTTACCATCTTTATTTCCCTGCTGTGCCAACCTGTATAAATCATTTTCTCTCTCTTTACTGTCCAACCTGGCATACAAGTCATCATACACCTTCTGTTTGGCCTTTGACACCGCTATCTTCACCTTACCCTGTGTCTCCCTGTACTCCTGTTTACTCTCTAGGGTCCTGTCAATGTCCCACTTCTTCTTAGCTAACCTCTTCCTTTGTACACACTCCTGCACGTCCTCATCCCACCACCAAGTCTCCTTAACTACTTTCCTTCCAGATGACACACCAAGTATTCTCCTACTTTTCTCCCTGATCACATTAGCTGTCGTTGTCCAGTCATCTGGAAGCACTTCCTGACCATCCAAAGCCTGTTTCCACTCCTCCTTGAAGACAACCCGACACTCTTCCTTTTTCAGCTTCCACCACTTTGTCTTCTGCTCTGCCTTTGCCTTCTTCACCCTCCTCACCATCAGCGTCATCCTGCACACCACCATCCTATGCTGTTTGGCGACACTCTCACCCACTACTACTTTGCAGTCACTGACTTCTTTCAAAGTACATCGCCTGCACAAGATGTAGTCAACCTGTTTGCTCCTACCTCCGCTTTTATAAGTCACTCTATGCTCCTGTCTCTTCTGGAAGAAAGTATTTACCACAGCCATTTCCATCCTTTTTGCAAAATCGATCAACATCTGTCCTTCTGCATTCCTGTCCTGAATACCAAACCTTCCCATCACTTCCTCGTCCCATCTATTTCTTGCACCGACATGTCCATTGAAGTCTGCCCCAATGACCACTCTTTCACCTCTCGGGGTACTCTGCATCACTTCATCTAACTAACTCCAGAATGTCTCCTTCTCTTCTAGCTCACATCCTGTCTGTGGGGTATAAGCAGTAACAACATTGAACATCACGCCTTCAATTTCTAACTTGAGACTCATCACTCTTTCTGACACTCTTTTCACTTCTAGAACATTCCTGACAAACCTCTCCTTCAAGATGACTCCTACTCCATTTCTCTTCCCATCCATACCACGATAAAACAGCTTAAACCCTGCTCCTAAGCTTCTAGCCTTGCTACCTTTCCACCTGATCTCCTGAACACACAATATGTCCACCTTCCTCCTCTGCATCATGTCAGTCAGCTCTCTATCTTTCCCTGTCATAGTTTCAACATTCAAAGTCCATACTTTCAGTCCTAGACTCATGCCTTTCCTCTTCTCTCTCTGCCTACGGACATGCCTCCCACCTCTTCTTCTTTGGCATCTTCGACTAACAGTAGTCCAATTTCCACCAGTACCCTTTTGGTTACCAACACTGATGGTGGTCGTTGTTAACCCAGGCCTTGACCGATCTGGTATGAATTTCTTTTGACTCGCATATTTTATTTGGCATTTGTTTTACACCCGATTCCCTTCCTGACGCAACCCTCTGCATTTTTCCGGGCTTGGGGTCGGCGTGAGGGTGGACACTGGCTTATATGCATTTTATATATATATATATATATATATATATATATATATATATATATCATTTATATCATAACATTTTATATAATATACTACTTCGTGGATTTCGATGGTCGTGTGGGGATCTCAGTCCCAATTAATTGCGGAAATTGAGGGATCCCTGTATATATTTCATTCATTTTCAGATTAATCCTAATTTGGGTCATGGGGAGGCTAGAGACCATCTCAGCTTACTGTGGGTGAGGGCAGTTCGTGTCTGTGTGTATGATGATGTCTAAGCTGCAGTTTACAGGAGCTCATACTCATGTGTTGATATTCTTTTCTGGCTGTAGGTGGCCAAGTTCACCCTGACTGGGAAGAACAGTCTGTATATCCTGCTGCCCCACACAGAGACTAGAAAAGATCTGCAGTACATTGAGGACAAACTGGACACAAGTACCATTCAGGCCATTGTGACAGAGATGGCTTCAGTTGCTCCTATCACTTCAGAAGTTATACTTCCAAAAGTGAAATTCCTGGTTAACACAGATCTCGGCACGTTCCTGAGGAAACGAGGTCAGACTCACTGGTTTATTATCACTGACTCCTTTAATAGCAGCCCATGGTTGTCCCTAAAAGGGTTACTTTAAAACATCCTAAAACTAAAGATTTTTAATACTAACTATTGGATATGGGGTACACTAAATATAAAGCATGTAACGAGAGAATGAGTCATGGAGTGTAAGGTACCTCCACCAGAAAAATCAACCTAAGGTCACATACTCACAGGAGGTAATGAGCAAGAAGCAACCTTATTCCTCAGGGAATTTGAGGATAAATTTTCTCAAGTGGCATGAAGTGGGCAGGTGCAGAGTTCAACTGAGCTCATCTTTAATGTGATCGATTTGACCAATAACCAATCAGAGTTTCATATACTTTGATTGACAGATGCTGCCATACACTGAATTCCCCCAAACCTTTTCCTGTTCACTTAAATTGATCTAAAATAAATAATGTAAAATACGCTGTTTGTGGAGGGCAGTGGTGACCTGGTGGTGAAGTCATGGATCACTGATCCCAAGTTTGGGAGTTCAAGCCCCAGTCTCAACGGGTTGTCACTGTTCCCCCAGTGCAACTAACTGGGTTATCAAAGGCCGGCCGTGTCTCTTACTGTCTATGGTGTGAGGTTCATGAAAAATAACCATTGCTGATTTTAATCATGAGGAGCTGCTTAGCCATCAGCGTGTTTCTGCCATACAAGGTGTCCTCTGCCCTCACCCAGAGTCAGGTGGGCAAGATGAGTTGGTCACCAGTCTTTCTGTGACCCTAATTAGGATTAAGTGGTTCATAAAATGAATGAATGAATGAATGAATGAATGGGCCATTTTGCATTTCGTTCAGCAGTTAAGTGTTGCTTGTCACTTCCTGTGTGAAGAATGAGATGTCTCCCCCAGTGGGTATCTGATGGACATTTTTCCGTTTTAAGGGCTGCCTTTTCCATCATACCATGCATGGATCACCTCCAAATGTAAGGTTTTTTTACTTGTATCCTACCCCACTCAAGAAAATTGTTTCATCAAATCATGTACATACCATTTTGAGTTGTATGGCACAATAGCTCAAGTGGCATTTAAAATGAAAGGTATCTCAACCAGGCACGAACAGATTATTATAACTTGGTATAGCTATATCTGATGAACATTCCCCCCCCCACATTAATAGAACATAAGAATCGCTTTTCAACATGATCCATGCACAGATCACCTCCAAACTTTCTGAGTTCTTTCCAGCCCCAGGGCCCGCCACCCCTTGACCAAGTTTAATGAAAATCAGATCAGTCGTTTTTGTGTAATGTTGCTCACAGAGAAAATCCCTTAAATGCTTGTGAAACACCTTTATAGATTTTTGGACCTAATGTGAAAACATAAAACAAAACAAAACAAAAAAATCTATAATTATCAACTTTTTTTTTTTTTTTTGTTCTTTTGTTTTCCTTCCAGAATTGCATGGATTATTTGATGACCCTAACCTGTGTGGAATATTCAGTCAGAGCGATGCCACACCTCTGAGTGATGCTCGCCATCACGCTTTTCTGTCGCTCACAGAGAAAGGGGTAGAAGCTGCAGCTGCTAGCAGTATCTTGTTGTCACGCTCCTTCAGCAGTTTCAGTGCCATGCAGCCCTTTGTCCTGATGGTGCTGAACGAGGAGATGCATAGCCCTCTGTTCCTCGGGAGACTTCTTCATCCACTGAAGAAAGAATAGATGGTCCTTGTGCTGAGAATTCCTCCAAGATTGCATAAGTGAAATGAGTGAAATTTGTGAAATGTGTAGGTTCTGAGCAGCATCATGACACGTGACCTGCAGAATCATCCTATAATCATCCAACAACACAATAAAGTACTTAAAACTGAAGTGCCAGAGTCTGATTGAGTCACAGCTCATTTTATTATCTTCATTTTTTTGGGATGCAGTTACACAGAATGACCACACGACAGCGGTCACAACACATTAAATTGAGAGGCTATTTCAAGACACGTAAGAGAGATTGAAGATCTGAAATCTAAAAAAACAAACTTTATAAATCCACTTTAGTCATTATTGTTCCATAAATAAGTACACAAACAAACAAGCGAACAAATAAACAAACAAATAAAGTGGTTCTACAACTGGTTGGGCGATGACACATTAAACAGCACACATGACACTTGTAGGCATGCAGCAATCATCTTTATCTTTATTTCATTTGAATATACGGTTCTATACTTATAGAATACTTACTGACTAAATTGTAATCATAACCTGACATTAAAGAAATCTAAAAGTACATTGGTTTTTTGCATATGTCAAACAGGCCCCATCGACTTGGACACAAAAAATATTCTGAAGCATAATTCTTACACTTCTGTTTCAAACACAATGTAATGATGATAATAACATCGCCATTTCCACACAAAAGAAACCTCGTACAAGCAGTGCAGGGATGGGCAGTGAGCCTGCTGGCCCAGTCAGCGTGATAATACGTCATTAACCTTTACCTCAAACTCTTCCAGTGGCATCTGAGCAGAAAGGACAGCATTGAAAAACAGCAAACTCCAAAATTAAATACAGTTATCAGTAACGATTCTTGGGGTCCAAGCAAACAGACTAATGAAGAGTATGAGTGGTGATGAGGAGAAGATGAGGAGCAGTGATGAAGAGGAGAGATGGTGAAGAAGAATAGTAATGCGGAGGAGATGAAGAGTGATTAGGAGCAATGATGAAAAGGAGAGAAGATGAAGAGTGGTGAGAGCAATAATGATGAGGAGTGAAGAGGAAGAGTACAGATGACGAAGAGTGATGGTGATGAAGAAATGAAGCCAGAGGGGTTGGAAGATAGTTTGTGATTTTTTTTTTTTTTTTTTTTTGGGGGGGGATCAATCTGAGTAAATATGCCTAATGCACACAGTTGTCCTTGGCCAGGAGTCCATGGGAGTTAACTGACCAAGCTCTCACAGAAGAGAGACCTCAAACGCTTGCTTCCCTTTCACTCACAGCGATCGCCAGCCAATCATGAGCATCTCTAAGCTCATTCGTATGAGGGAGTGGATAGCGTGTTCCCTCCAAGTGTGTTACACTACCCCCAAATACGCATGCACAGCAGTTCATAAGGAGGCGGGTGGATCATATTGCATGTCACAGAGGGGGAGTGTGCTTGCTTTCGGCCCTCCCTGCTCGGTGGTGATCCTGTGATAGGGAGTGCAATACCTGATGGTATTAAGGGGTAAATGGGAATTTTATATATACATATATATATAAAACACACGTAAGTGGCAGAAGTTGATGAATTGTGCTTTGGTTTGGATACAAAAAGGTTTTCAAAAATATCTGCATACATCTAGACGGAGCCTTAATTTTTTTCTGAATGAACTCAAACTTGAGGAATATCCCATTGTTGTGTTTGGTTCACCAACACCATGACGTAAAAGACAGATGACTTGCAAAACAGTCCAGCTTGCATAATCTGAAGAAGGCTTTATTAGATGAGATTTACATATCCATGCAGATCTTTTAAAACTGAAGCATTTATAAGTAAAAAAAAAAACAGTTTGTGTGAAATTTAAGACCTGAAAACACGACTCTTGGTAACACTAACTCAAAAAAAAAAAAAAATTCCACACGGAATCCGGAGATATGAAGATGTGAGATTTTCCAGGAAATGGTTCACTAAATGAAACCACCAGCTGGGGTTCTTGGGGTCTACACACTTTGGAACCTGGTGGATTTGATAATGAAGCTCCTCTGGTAATGCTTTATTGGTGGACAAAGTCTTTGGAGGATTTTTAAATAATTGCAATCATTTCTATCATGTTTCTCAATTGCTGAGAGAGTTCTCCTGATTGTGTATTATTGGTGGATTTTTTCTGATGCTGTTGAATTAGTGATACTGAAGGATTGTTGGAGTTCTTCTGATGATCCCAGCCTGATGGAGTTCTCCTGATACTGTCAGACTGGTAGTTCATATGTTCAGATAGTTGACTTTGTCATATTTGTGGTGAAGCTCCTCATAGATTGCTTGAGTTCTTCATATGCTGTAGGATTGGGGGCAGCTCAGTCCTTGTTGGAGGTTTGTGGAGAAATCTGGATCAGCAGTTGAAACCTTTGACTGTTTCTCTGGTTTATGAAGTATTCATAAAGGTGTATAGATCCTGAACGGAGTTTTGATGTTAAGATGTTTTGTGATACATGTGATTGGTGGCTAGGATTCCTGTAGAATGTTTATGGGTCATAAGGTTCTTTGAAGGTGGTGAGGCTTGTGATTTAGCTTTTCAGAAGGTGGTTCAGCTGTTGACTGGGTTTGTTCAAAGATCCAAGCAGGTTGTTCATCTTTTCTTATTGACGCTTCTGATCACATATTTGTTTTGATGGCGCAGAACGTGAGAGGATGAAAGATGATCTTTAATGGGTGTTTGACTGTGAAGGAATTCATATACTGCACCAGTAGAGAGCAGCAGAGATCCATCATCTTCCTCACCATGCGTTTATTTTTAAATTAATTAATTTATTATTATTATTTTTTTTTAAGGACACATTTAGAAGGTGACTCCACGGACACAAATGTAGACTGAACACACACACACACACTACACAACAAAGTCATTCAGACTGACGCACAAACACTGCAACATTCATGTAACGGTACAGATTTATGAAGTCACTGGTAACACAAAACGAGCTTGATGAGGAGATTAAAGGTTTCCATGCGAGCTTACTCTAGGCCTGTGTGTCCGTGTGTGCGTATGTGTGTCCGTTATTGACTGTCAGGAAGATGTGAACAAATCATGTACAAAACAAAACACACACACACACACACACACACACAACAAACAAATACATGAACACAAAATGCAGTGCGAGTTGTGCTTTGACGAATGTGCAAATTATTCATGATAAACACATTTCATTATAGTTATTAAACGACTCAAAACCGAGTGTGTATTGTTAGCATATGTATTGTTAGTGCCGTTGTCTACAGAATCACATCAGAATATTTTGCGATACACATTATGTGTGTAAAATGTGACGTCTAGACACCGTGTCATCATTTGTCTCATTCACAAGTGTATTTATTGCATCATGTCATTATTACGCATACTCTTCAGTGTGTGTGTGTGTGTGTGTGTGTGTGTGTGTGTTAATCACTGGTTGGTGCACCCTGCTGTGTGAGCGTGTGCCAATATTCCACTTTCTTTCCTTTGTATTTAAGACACTCAAACCAATGCTTCAAGCGTTCTCCTTTAGCATTGATTCCCAATTCAACTCCTCCTGTGGGGTGGGTGGGGGAGGGGAGAAAGGGGTTGTTTAGACATGGTCTGTTGTATCATTTACTGGTCCAAGCATACAGTGAGAGAGAGAGAGAGAGAGAGAGAGAGAGAGAGACTGTAGTACAAACTGTCTTTATTACTATTATTCTGGAATACCGTGTAAAAACCACGGTACCTCTGATCAGAACACTCCACAACCCAAACTACAGATGCGCAACAAGCAATTCTTTTTTTTTTTTTTTTTTTTTTTAATTTCATTTCAAAGACTAATAAAAATCACTCACCAATGAAATCATTGCTCATTCCCAGATCATAATCCCACACAGAAATTTCCAGAGTCTTCTTCGCCAGTTGATCGTGAGGAACCTCATACATAAACTCCTGCATGAAAAAAAAGAACAGAGGGAGAGGAGGAGAATGGGGAGAAGAACAAAAAGCAGAACAAAGAGGAGGAGAACAATAGGATAAAGGAGAAGAAGGAGGAGCAGAAGGGAAAAAAAATGAATGAGATGAAGGAGAAGGATGTCTGTCTTCCTTTCGGCTTTTTCCCTTTTACTCGGGAGTCGCCACAGCGAATCATCTGATTCGCATGTTTGATTTGGCAGAGGTTTTTACATCGGATGCCCTTCCTGTCACAACCCTTTTTAGCAAGGGACAGAAACACGCTGATGGCTTTGCAGCCTGCTCTTTACGAAAGTCAGCAATGGTTCTTTTACATGCCTCTCACCATAGACAGTGAGAGACATGACCCGCCTTTGATAACCCAGTTAGCTGCACTGGGGGAGACAGTGACAACCTTGTGGAGAGTGGGACTCGAACCCCCAACCTTTGGATCAGCGATCCAGCACCCTATACCACCAGACCACTGCCCCTGAAGGAGAAGAAGGATATGACATAGGAAAAGAGTAGGGAGAAGGATGAGAAGAGTGAACTGTGGATACTAAACCATTCTCCAAATAAACAAATTAATTGATGTGAAAAGGTAATGCTCATGCTAATTTTGTACCGCCTTCATAAAGAAAATATTTTAAAACATGTATCCATTCATACAATCACATCTATTCACAACATCACATTATCAACTACAGGAACACTTTTAAGTGAATTGAATTATCCGTACACCACACACACTACCACATTTTCACCACTCTACTCCTCACATGGCATCACTTCCTGTTTACTGTCGAAATAAAACGTGTGTGTTTGTTTTCTCCTATTTTGTAAGAGTGTTCAGAAAACAGGCATAACATAAAACAATAGAAAGGGAAAGAGAGAAGTGTATAGAGATGTTATGAGGTTGTTAGCAGGTGTTGGAAGTAGAGTTAGCTCAATGTGTTGCTGTGAGAATGAATCTGAACATGTAATCTGCAAACGTGACTGGTTTTTCGAACAAAACTGTCTCTTATTGCACTTAAAACACAGGACAGGCTCCGCCCACTCATGACACAGGAGATGTATCAGCTGTTATAAATGTGACATTAGAATGAAACCTGAGAAATCTTTAACTCCGACTGGGCTGGTTTCCGCTCATCTAAAAATGATTTAAAAGTGGTTTTACCTCATTAAACTCTGGGTTTAGGGTTTTCTTCTTCACTGTGGTTTTGTACTTGGACTTCTTCCCCATGTCGGGCTGGAGAACTCTGAATATGGACAGGAAGAAATGGAAAAGAAAGAGGATGGTGAAATATTAAAGTTCTTCAACAGCTTCATGCTCTCCATATCTTATTTACTATTTATCTCTTCATTTCTCAGTGTTCAAGATTTCATTATCAGTTCTGTTCGTCTTCTTCTTTTCCTTTTGGCTGTTCCCTTCAAGGGCCGCCACAGTGAATCATCTGCCCCATCTCACCCTCTGCATCACCTTCTCTTACACCAACTACCTTCATGTCCTCCTTCACCACATCCATAAATTTTTTCTTTGGTTTTGTTCTAGGCCTTCTGCCTGGTAGTTCCAACCTAAGCATCCTACTATCAATATACTCACTATCCCTCCTCCGCACATGTCCAAACCATCTTAATCTAGCCTCTCTGACTTTGTCTCCAAAACCTCTTACATGTGCTGTCCCTCTGATGTACTCATTCCTGATACTATCCATCTTCATTAGTACTTAAAATCCTCCGCCTTCTTTATCTCTGCCCCCTGTAATGTAGTGGTTCAACAGTGGTTCTGCTTGGGTCCTTGTCGTTCACGCACATGTATTCTGTCTTACTGAGGAAAACCTTCATTCCTCTCCTTTCCAGGGCATACCTCCACCTCTCTAGATTTTCCTGCACTTGTTCTCTGCTTTCACTACAGATCACAAGGAATAATAAATTTAGTTGAACTAACCTACCTGGGCCAGCCTAATGCTCCCATGGTGGCCCAGTCTCCTCAAAGGCAGACACGGACTGATAGGGATTCTGGTCCTCGTCAGCCACCGACCAGGCTGGGTTACTTCTATGAGCATGGGTTTCGGCGACTTCCGGTGGTACACCCCCAGCCTGGCGCCGCCAGCAGCTATTGCCACCAGACCAGATAATCCCTCTTCTTATGATGGATTTTCAGTCCTCTGCCTTTCTTAGAACTTCTTGCATACAACACACTGTTCATTGGTTGCCTTCTGTAACAAAGTTCCCAGATCCACCTGGCTGCCGTCATCAACTGTGGTATTGCTCCTGGATGACAGCTGCCGCCGACTTATCCAATTTGCGTTGTGGGTCTGGAATCCTCTTGAAGCAGCCCGCAGTTGTTGTAGCAAAAAATTCAAGGTTCCACGGTGGGTTGCTAACCCTCCTTAGCTTATTTTGTCTGGTCCCTTATTACAATATCATTTGTAAACATCATAGTCCATAGAGATTCTTGTCGAACCTCGTCTGTCAGCCTGTCCATCATGATCGCAAACAAGAAGGGGCTCAGAGCTGATCCTTGATGCAGTCCCACTTCTACCTTGAACTCTTCTGTCTCACCGACAGCACACCTCAGCACTGTCTTATATCTTTCATACATGTCCTGCACCACTCTAACATACTTCTCTGCCACTCCAGACTTCCTCATGCAATACCACAGTTCCTCTCTCCCACAAAGACACAATGCAGGTACCCCTGACCTTCTCTGTACTTCTTTATTAACATCCTCAAGGCAAACACTGCATCTGTGGTGCTCTTTTGAAGCCAAACTGTTGTTCACAAATGCTGACCTCTGCCCTTAGTCTCACTTCCATTATTCTTTCCCATAACTTTATAGTATGGCTCCTCAACTTTATCCCTCTGTAGTTGCCACAACTATGCATGTCTCCTTGTTCTTAAAAATGGGCACCAGCACACTTCTCCATTCCATTTCTCTGGAATCAGGACCAACTGCCTTTCCACTCTTCATCCTCTTCAATGCCCTCCTCACTTCACCCTAACTAATCTATGCTACTTCCTGGGTCTCAACGGTCACCTCTTCTACTCTTTTTTCTCTCATTTTCTTCATTCATCAGCTCTTCAAAGTACTTTTGTCACCTTCCCAGTGCACTTCTGTCATCAGTGAATACATTTCCCTCTCTGTCCTTAATTACTGTAACTCACTCTACATCCTACACATCTGCACATCTAACCCTGCACATCTCTATTTCTCTGCTATGTCAACCTGAATAAATAATTTTCTTACCGTCCAATCTAGCATACAAGTCATCATATGCCCCCTTTTTGACTTTTGGCACTGCTACCTTTGCCTTATGCTGTGTCTCCCTGTATTCCTGTTTACTCTCTTCAGTCCTCTCTATGTCCCACTTCTTCTTAGCTAACCTCTTCCTTTGTACACACTCCTGCACTTCCTCATTCCACCACCAAGTCTCCTTATCTACTTTCCTTCCAGAGGGCACACCAAGTACTCTCCTACCTGTCTCTCTGATCACATTTGCTGTGGTTGACCAGTCATTTGGAAGCACTTTCTGACTACCCAAAGCCTGTTTCAACTCCTACTTGAAGAGAACACAATACTCTTCCTTTTTCAACTTTCACTACTTTGTCTTCTGCTCTGCCTTTGCCTTCTTCACCTTCCTCACCTTCATCAGCGTCATCCTGCATACCACCATCCTATGTTGCCTGGCAACACTCTCACCCACTACTACTTTGCAGTCACTGACTTCCTTCATCATCTACACAAGATGTAGTGTACCTGTGTGCTCATACCTCAGCTTTTATAAGTCACCCTATGCTCCTCTCTCTTCTGGAAGAAAGTATTCACCACAGTCATTTCCATCCTTTTTGCAAAATCTATCAACATCTGACCTTCTGTGTTCCTGTCCTGGATACCAAACCTGCCCATCACTTCCTCGTCCCCTCTATTGCCTGCACCAACATGTCCATTGAAGTCTGCACCAATGATCACTCTCACCTATGGAGGTTCTCTTGATCACGTCATCTAACTCACTCCAGAATCTCTCCTCTTCTTTCTTTCATCCTGCCTGTGGGGCATAAGCCCTAAGAACATTTTGCATCACGCCTTCATTTTTTAACTTGAGACTCATCACTCTGTCTGACACTCTTTTCACTTCTAGAACATTCCTGACAAACCCCTCCTTCAAGATGACTCCTATTCCATTTCTCTTCCCATCCACACCATGATAAAACAGCTTAAACCCTGTGTTATCAAAGGCCAGCCGTGTCTCTCACTGTCTGTGGTGAGAGGTTCATGTAAAAGAACCATTGCTAACTTTCCTCAAGAGGAGCTGCATAGCCGTCAGCATGTTTAGCTCCGCAATGGCCTGGTGTGCTGTCCAGTGTGTACTGTACCCTCGCTCAGAGTCAGCTGAGATGGGTGCCAGCCTCCCCAAGACCATAATTAGGACAAACAATTTAGAAAATAAATTAATATGGGATAAACCCTTTATGCCTAAACGCATAAACCCTCTAAACCTCAACCTCTCAGTTTCACTCACATCTTGACAAACGGGTCAGAATAGCCGTTGGAGTCCATTGCTGCAAGGTGAGCACAGCGAATAATCCCAACCACCAGACATGTTCTCTCCATGATATAACACAGAGATACCAGGATACGTCCCCGCTGTTTCACACACACACACACACACACACACACACACACACACACACACACACACACACAGAGAGAGAGAGACTGAAACATTTCATCATGAATTTTTGCTTCTATTAATTGCGTGCATGTGTGTACGTAGGTGAATGTGTGTGTGTGTGTGTGTGT
>CM045749.1:312500-322500 GCA_024760905.1 Plotosus lineatus
AGGCATGGGTATTGTTGGACCAATCCTCGGCTACTGACTATGACTCTTGGGACATGAAATGTCACCCATCTGGTGGGGAAGGCGCCTGAGTTGGTGCATGATGTGGCAAGATGGCGACTAGATATAGTCAGACTCACCTCAATGCATAGCTTGGGCTCTGGAACCACCATCTCGAAAGGGGCTGAACCTTTTTCCATTCTGGAGTTGCTCATGGAGAGATGGGGCAAGCTGGTGTAGGCATCCTTGTTGCCTGCCATATTGGTACCCACAGGTAGCTTCCTTTTGGTGGGGGATGGGTCCTGACTGTTATTTGTGCTTATGCACCAAATGACAGGTCAGAGCACCCACCCTTCTTGGAGTCGTTAGTGGGTGTGTTGGAGAACATTCCCCTGAGACTCACTCATTGGTTTGGGAGACTTCAATGCTTGGGAGACTTCGATGCCCATGTCGCCAAGGATAGTGTGACATGGAAGGGTGTGATCTGTTGATATGGTCTGAAGTCTAGTGGTCTTTTGTTATTGGACTTCTGTGCTTATCACAGTTTTTCTATCACCAATGCTACATTCAAACATAAGGGTGTGAATAAGTGCACTTCACACCAGGACACCCTAGGTCACAGTTCAATAATCAACTTTGTAGTCATGTCACATGATTTGCGGCTGCAAGTTCTGGACACTTGGGTAAGGGGAGCTAAACTGTCAAGCAATCACCACCTGGTGGTGAGCTGGCTCCAAAGGCGGTGAATGCCATCCTCCAGATCTGGAAGGCCCAAGTGTGTAGTTAGGGTCTCCGTGAAATGTTTGGTGGTGTCTGCTGTCAAAGATGCCTTGAGCTCCCACTTCTGGCAGAGCTACAACTACATCCTGGGTGACAGCTAATCTGAATGGGCCACGCTTTGTGCCTCCATTGCTGATGCAGCAGAACATATGTGGCCGAAAGGTCATCGGTGCTTGTGGCAGTAACCCCCGAAACCAGTGGAGGACACCTGCAGTGAAGGGGGCTATCCAGCTGAAAAAGGAGGCCTAGAAGGTTTTATTGGCCTGTGGGACTCTTGAGGTAGCAGACAAGTACCAGCAGGCCAAACGTGCTGCAGCCCAAGGTGTCGCTGATGAGATCCACCTTGAATACTTCAAGGCTCTGGATGTTGTAGGACTGTCTTGTTGACACATCTGTGCAACATGGTCATCGGGGACTGTACCTCTGGATTGGCAAACAAGGGTGGCAGTCCCCCTTTTTAAAAAGAGGGACTGGAGGGTGCATTCCAATTATCAGAAAATCACACTCCTCAGCCTATCCAGGAAAGTCTATGCATGGGTACTGGATAGTTGAACTTCAGATTCAGGAGGAATAATGTGATTTTCATCCTTCCCACGGTACTCTCAACCAACATTATATGCTCCACAGGATCCTGTAGGGGCAATGGGAGTTTGCTCAATCGTCCACATGTGTTTTGTGAATTCGGAGCTGGCTTCTGACTGTCCCTCTGGTTAAATCTTGTGGAGCATGCTTCGGGAGTATGGTGTACCGGACCCATTGCTATGAGCCATTCGGTCACTGTATCACTTGAGCCAGAGTTTGGTCCATATTGAGAACAACAGGTTGAACTCTTTTTTTGGTGAGGGTTGGAGTCTGCCAAGGCTGTCCTTTGTCCCTAATTCTGTTCATATGTTTTATGGTCAGAATTTCTAGGGACAGCGAGCCATTGAGGGGTTCTGGTTTGGTGGCCATCGGATCACATCTCTACTTTTTGGGATGATGTTGTCCTTTTTACTTCATCATGCTGGGACCTCCAGCTCTCATTGGAGCAAGTCGCAGCCGAAAGAACAAGATTGCGTATACAAGCGGCTGAAAAGATCTTCCTTTGCCGGGTAGCAGGGCTCTCTCTTAGAGATAAGGTGAGAAACTCAACCATCCGATGATAGCCTGGGATATAACTGCTGCTCCTCCACATTGAGAGGAGCCAGTTGAGGTGGTTGAGGCATCTGGTTTGAATGCCTCCAAAACGTCTCCTTGGTGTGATATTTCAGGAAGAGACCCCAGGGTCGACCTAGAGCATGCTGGAGCGACTGTCTCTCAGTGTCCCCTCATGGAAGAGCTGAAGGAAGTGACTGGAGAAAGAGATGTCTGGACCTCATTGCTTAGGATGCTGGCCCCACTACCTGACCCCAGATTGACCCAGGATGAAAATAAATGAGTAATGAATGAACAAACAAATGAATGAATGAATGATTGGAAAGGGGAGTTGTAAGATACAGAACAACCAGAACTAGATAGGAACAGTGCAGACATGTGGTTGGTCCTGGGAAACAGTGGAGACATAGGGTTGGTTATGGAGTGGAGACAAGTGACTGGTCCTGAGGAACAGTTTAGACAAATGATTGATTCTGAGGATCAGTGTAAACATGTGGTTGGTCCTCTGAAACAGTGGAGATAAGTGATTGGTCCTGGGGAACAGTAGAGACATGTGGTTGATTCTAGAGAACAGCTGATACAAGTGATTGGTTTTGTGGAACAGTGCAGACATGTGGTTGTTCCTGAGGAACAGTGGTGGCAAATGAATGGTCCTGAGGAACAGTGTAGACCTGTGGTTAGTCCTGGGGAAGAGTGGAGACAAGTGATTCATTCTGGGAAACAGTGGGGACATGTGGCTGGTTCTCTGGAACAGTGGAGAAAAGTGATTGGTCCTGAGGAACAGGGGAGACATGTGGTTGGTCATGGGGAACAGTGGAGACATTTGATTGGTCCTGAGGAACAGTGGAGACAATTGATTGGTCCTGGGGACCAAAAGTATTCTTAATGAGTAATGATGGTCAAATGATTAGCGATAATCGTGATCGGTAGTGATTGATCAGTGAGAAAATCAGCTGTCTGTTAATAGTGTTGCAAGCAATAGCTGATTTATTTGGTCAGTTCTCTCTAACAGTTGTTGTCTTGATATTAATGTATTTTTGTTTATTTAATCAATTTAAACTTTTTAAAAATTGTATGTTTAAGCCCTATTTTAATGTGAAGTAAACAAGGATAAGCTCTCTGATAGGCTGCATTGATCATGTCACATCCCTTTCAATCTGAATAACACACGCTGGTGAAATATTCCAAGAATCTACCAAGTTTTCCATGATGATGACACATGCCTGGGGAATATATTTTATGTTGAGTCATGAGAACGTAGAGAAAATTATTTTTTTTCTCCGGTGAGAAAGAAAATGGTGAGACAAGCCACTGTGTGCCCGCTGCTTCATCTCTGGTTCTGCATGATTAACGAGTTTTATTCTCCCTTTATAAATGACAGTGGAGAGAATATTCTGAGAATCAGTAGCAAGCTCAGTTATTCACCACAGTCAGCTACACGTGCTGTGAGGATCTTGGACCTGTTTACGCTGCTAACTTTCACTTTTTTCTTGCTAACTCGGCCGAATCCACACACAATCATAGCTTGACTAATGCTGCGGAAATTATAGCATACTAGAGTATATGCATATGGTCTTAAATCTTTTCTTAAAAGGTTAAGATGAATTGTTCTGTGCGCGCGCGCACACACACACACACACACACACACACACACACACACACACACACTTCTTGATAATCTCTTTCCCCTCTAGCTCTCCATTTCATTAGTCTCCTAGGGAAAGCTTCTTGGCTGTGTATTGTTCTTGGTGTGTGTGTCTCAACATGCCCTCACACAGCAGGATGGGCCCAAGTGTGGGAGTCTGTTTGATCACCGGAGGTTTATGTCCTAGTGTGCCAATGAATGGATCTCTCTGAGCTTTCTCATTTCCTACTTCATCTTCCCTCCATCACTCTTCTCACTCTATTTGACAGTCATGCGTAGACACGCAGAAGTAGAGCAGCATTAGTAAGTCTCCCAAGTGATTATTAAAGCTGGCAGGGAGAGAGAGAGATTTCCTTTCGGCTTTTCCCTTTATCAGGGGTCGCCACAGCGAATGAATCGCATGTTTGATTTGGCATAGGTTTTTACATCGGATGCACCTGACACAACCCTTTTTAGCAAGGGACAGAAACACGCTGATGGGTTTATAGGCTACTCTTTACGAAAGTCAGCAATGGTTCTGTTACATGCCTATCACCATAGACCGTGAGAGACATGGGCCGCCCTTTGATAACCCAGTTAGCTGCACTGGGGGGACAGTGACAACCTTGTGGGGACTCGAACCCCCAACCTTAGGATCAGCAATCCAGCACCCTATACCACTAGACCACCACTGCCCCCTAAAGCTGGAAGAGACACTTCTGGGATTTGTTGATCACAGTTCAGTCATGCTAGTAGGCCTCTCTTTTATTTTCAGAACATGACTAACTCATTTTGAACCTGATCATCAACTACAGGTCTAGTAAGCTGGAGTACACTACAGATTTATTGCGTGGCTGGTCCTTTTTTTTTTTTTTTTTTTTTTTTTTACTGAATTGATTAATCCTTGAATAGGGGCGTAGGGAGAGGGAGCCCATTTCAGCCTACTCAGGGCAAAACCAGGGTACACCCTGAACAGTTTGTCAGACCTTTTCAGTGCAACACACACAACCATTCACACTCACATTCATAGCTTTGGACTGTAGCAGGAAACCAGCTTATCCAAAGAAAAAAGGCACAGGAGAACACAAACTCCACACAGAAAATCCCTGGTCAATCCCAGAACTCAAATACATGGCTTTCTTTCTGCGATGTGAACACAGTACACCACCATGTGCCCCTCATTGCAGATTAGTCCATACTAAAGTATGGACCACAAATTTAATACTAAACTGCATGCTGTACCTCGAGAATTTGAATGGGGACTACAGTTTGTAGTTTCAAGTTGAGGGGAATCTATGATGCTGTCTGAGTATTTCAGCCCTAACAAATCTTCATCTATTTTTCTAAAATGCTTAATCCCAATTCGGGTCGCAAGGAGGCTGGCGCCCATTTCAGTCGACTCTGGTTGAGGGTGGGGCACACCCTGGAGAGCTCGCCAGGCCAGCACTCAAGCAACTGTTCATACTCACAGGCGATTTGGAATAATCTTCCTGTGCAGGCAGAGCATGACTACCTCAAAATCAACACGTTGCATAAGTGAGATGTCTGAATGGTTAATACACTTGGGGACATTTCTTTAATGTAAAGACCTGTGCAATATGAGCATGGCAAACACACTACTGTGAGGATTAGTATTAGGATACTGTACTCTGTTATAGACAAATAGAGTAGTGATCAAGAGCTTCGGGACTCTTGTATCTTAACACAATTCATAGCTTCCAACCTAGTGCCGACAACTTTGGGATTTTGGCTCCTTACTATGGTCCACAGCGTTGTGACTCTGGAGCCTTAGTGTGGTTGTTAGCCTTGTGACTCTGGAGCCCTAGTCTGGCTGTTAGCCTTGCTAGTGTGGAGCCCTTGTGTGGCAGTCAGCCTCGTGAGTCTGTCTCATTATTCATTCAGTTCATTTTCTGTAACCGCTTCATCCTAATTAGGGTCGCGGGGAGGCTGGTGCCCATCCCAGCCAACTCAGGGAGAGGGCAGAGTACACCCAGGACAACTCGCCAGGCCATCGCAGGGTGGAAACACGCTGATGGCTTTTCAGCCTACTCTTGTCGAAAGTCAGCAATGGTTCTTTTACATGCCTCTCACCATAGACAGTGACAGACATGGCCGGCCTTTGATAACCCAGTTAGCTGCACTGAGGGGGGACAGTGACAACCTTGTGGAGAGTGGGACTCGAACCCCCAACCTTTGGATCAGCGATCTGGCGTCTTATACCACTAGACCACCACTGCCCCTCGCACCACTCGCCCCTCTGTCTCATTATTCTAGTATTCATATAAACATGACAAATTTGGTTCCAGTTTTCTTTGTTTCCATTTGTTTTTAGCCCAAGTGCTTGTTCCTGCGGTAGTGTGGACAGTGGCAGTCATACCTGAGAGTTTTTGTTGTCATGTCAGCAGAGGTAATACCGTGGTAAATCAGGGTCTCGTTCCAAACTGGATTCAATGTGTTCTTCAAGGTTTTTGTGCGCAATTTATTTGCCTGTGTAAAAAATAGAGAAAGAGAAATGTTAAAGTGGGGTGTTGGTGCTAGGAGTGTGTTCATCCTGTGGAATTTATCTAGCAGTAATGTAACCTAAACAAAACTAGGACCAACACATCCAGACACACACACACACGCACAAGTACCCACACACACACCAGTACATACAGACACACACAAACAGGCAGACGAAAACAAAGACACATGCGCACACACTCACACAGACCCACTTACACACAAACACATACATACACACATTGAAAGCTACACAAACACACACACATGCTCATCCACACACACACACAGACACACACAAATAAACATACACACAAAAATAAACACACACAAACATACACATACAGAAGAAACACACAAAAACATACACATACACAAATGCGCACATGCAGGCACACATGCACACCCACCCCCACACACAGGTACACAGTGACAATCACACACAAACAGGCAGACACACGCAAACAACATGCACACACAAGCAGACACACAAACAGTCACACAGACCCACGTAGATACAAACACATATACACACATTTCCACATGCCCCCACACACATACACTCACATGAACACACTGACAAACACACAAGCACACACACATCCAGACACACCCTCACACACAAACACACAGATACGCACACGAAAACAAGCAAACACACACGTACATGTGCATGCACAGAAAAACACAAGCACACACAGGAACACATGCAATCACACTTGCACATAGACACACACACCCATGTGCATGCACACACGCACATACACACACACACAGGCACACGTTGACAATCACAAACATACAAAGATACACACATTTGCACACGCCCCCACACACACACACACTCACATGCACTCATGGAAAAACACACAAGCACACACACACATCCAGACACACCCCACACACGGACACGCAAATACGCATATGAAAACAGGCATACACACACGCACATGTACAGGCACACAAAAACACATGCATACACACTGACACACTCACACACACACACACACACACACACACACACAAGCACTGGAATCAAAGAACACACACACACACACACACATACTCGTGCTCAAACTCACACACAGACACACACATACACACTCACACATTCATGTACATACACATACACACATGCATGCACATACACACACACACACACAGGCACACACATGCAATCACACATGCACACAGATGCACACACATACTCTCACAGACACACACAAGCAGACACGCACACATTCACACAGACCCACAGAGACAGAAACGCATGCAGACACATACAAAGATACACACATGTGCACAAACCCACACACACACACACACACACACACACACACACACACACAATCACATGTACAAACTAACAAACACACAAGCACACACACATCCAGACGCATCCCCACACACAAACACACAAATAAGCACACGAAAACAGGCAGACACACACGCACATGTACATGCACAGAAAAACTCATGCACACACACACACACAAACACACACACAGGCACCTGTACCAACACACACACACACACACACACACACACACACACACACATTCATGTAGATGCACATGCATGCACACACAGGCACACACACACACACACACACACACACACATTCACGTACATACACACATGCGCAGATACACACAGTCACACACATGCAACCACACTTGCACACAGACACACACACGCGCCCACACTCATGGACACACACACACACACACACACACACACACACACACACACACACACACACACACACACACACACACACACACACAAACACACAAGAAGACACACAGACAGACACACACACAACCACACACACACTCACACAAAAATGGATGCACATACACACACACACACACTTACACACACACACACACACAAACACACAAACACACTTGCTTTTGCACATTCATGTTTACGGGTAAATACTTACAAACACACGAAAATACAAACATGTACACTCACAAGCACACATGCATACATACACATACACACACACACACACACACACACACACACACGTGTGTGCAGGTGCATGCACCCCCATGCACACACGCACAAACACACACAAAAAGAAACACACACAAATGTACGCACAGTAAACAGAAAAAGGTAGACTAAAACAGACACATGAACACACAAAAGTACAAACATATACACTCACACAGACTCACAGACCCACAAACACATCCATACCTACATTCAAAAACACACACACAAACACATGCACATCCACACACCCACCCACACACACACACACACACACAAAAGGACACATACACACACAAGCGCACATGCATGCACACACACACACACACACACACACACACACACACACACACACACACACACAAAAAGAAACACAAATGTATGCACAGTAAACAGAAAAAGGTAGACTAAAACAGACACATGAACACACCAAAGCACAAACATATACACTCACACAGACCCACAGATCCACAAACACATCCAAACCTACATTCAAAAACACACAAACACACACATGCACATCCACACACACCCACACACATACACACACACAAACACACACACACACACACACACACACAATCACACACAAAAGGACACATACACACACACAAGCGCACATGCATGCACACACACACACACACAGACACACACAAAAAGAAACACACACAAATGTACGCACAGTAAACAGAAAAAGGTAGATTAAAACAGACACATGAACACACCAAAGCACAAACATGTACACTCACACAGACCCACAAACACATCCATACCTACATTCAAAAACACACACACAACACACACACATGCACATCCACACACACCCACACACACACACATATCCACACACACACACAAAAGGACACATACACACACAAGCGCACATGCATGTACACACACACACACACACACACACACACACACACACACAGACAGACAGTCACACACATACAAAGATACACACATTTTTGCACTCCCCAACACACACATTCTCACATGCACTTACAGAAAAGCACACACACATCCAAACACACCCCACACAAACAAGCAAATATGCATATGGAAACAGGCATACCCACACGCACACATACATGCATACAAAAACACATGCATACACACCGACACACTCTCACACACACACACATACACACGCCGCACACACACACACACACACACACACACACACATACTCTCACAGACACACACAAAACTATGCACAAACACTCACACAAACAAGCAAAAACACACAGGTACATGCAGATAAACACACACACATCCACATGTATGCGCACCCACCTGTGCACATGCACACACCAACACACATGTGTGCACACACACACACACACACACACACACACACACAATGTGCACAAACAAACATGCACACACACAAAGAACCACACACAAATGCACACAGTTACACACAAACAGGCAGACTAAAACAAAGACACATGCACACACACAAGCACATACACTCACAGAGACCCACATACACACAAACACATCCATACACACAGTCAAGGATACACAACACACACACACACGTACGCAAACACAATCACACACACACAGGTACACAGTGACAATAACACACAAACAGGCAGACATACAAACATGCATGCACACACAAGCAGGCATGCACAGACTCACAAAGACCCACAAAGACACAAACACATGCAGACACACATACAAAGATACACCCATTTGTACATACAGAGACACACACATATAGACACACAAAGAAACACACACAAATGTACCCATAGGTACACAGAGACACACAAAAACAGGCAGACTAAAACAAAGACATGCACACACACACAAGCACATACACTCAGACAGACCCACATACACACAAACACATACATACACAAACACACACATACACACAAAAAGAAACAGACACAAACATACACACCCATGCACACACACATGCAATCACACATGCACACACACATA
>CM045749.1:330000-390000 GCA_024760905.1 Plotosus lineatus
GGTGCAAGGTCGTGCTGAAAAATGAAAATCTTCATCTCCATAAAGCTTTTCAGCAGATAGAAGCATGAAGTGCTCCAAAATCTCCTGATAGCTAGCTGCATTGACCCTGCCCTTGATGAAACACAGTGGACCAACACCAGCAGCTGACCTGGCACCCCAGACCATCACTGACTGTGAGTGCTTGACACTGGACTTCAGGCATTTTGGCATTTCCTTGTCCCCAGTCTTCCTCCAGACTCTGGCACCTTGATTTCCGAATCACATGCAAAATTTGCTTTCATCCGAAAAAAGTACTTTGGACCACTGAGCAACAGTCCAGTGCTGCTTCTCTTTAGCCCAGGTCAGGCGCTTCTGCCGCTGTTTCTGGTTCAAAAGTGGCTTGACCTGGGGAATGGGGCACCTGTAACCCAGTCCACTGCTTCCACAGGTCCCCCAAGGTCTGGGATCGGCCCTTCTCCACAATCTTCCTCAGGGTCCGGTCACCTCTTCTGGTTGTGTAGCGTTTTCTGCCATACTCTTTCCTTCCTACAGACGTCCCACTGAGGTGCCTTGATACAGCACTCTGGGAACAGCCTATTCGCTCAGAGATTTCTTTCTGTGTCTTACCCTCTTGCTTGAGGGTGTCAATGATGGCCTTCTGGACAGCTGTCAGTCTTACCCTGATTGCGGTTTTGAGTAATGTACCAGGCTGGGAGTTTTTAAAAGCCTCAGAAATCTTTTGCAGGTGTTTAGAGTTAATTGGTTGAGTCAGATGATTAGGTTAATAGCTTGTTTTTTTAATAGCTTGGAATTTTGGGTTTTCATGAGCTGTATGCCAAAATCATCAGTATTAAAACAATAAAAGACCTGAAATATTTCAGTTGGTGTGCAATGAATCTAAAATATATGAAAGTTAAATTTTTATCAGTACATTACAGAAAATAATGAACTTTATCACAATATGCTAATTTTTTTGAGAAGGACTATCCAGTAGTGGAGATTTCAATAAATACACCTGCTTTCATTAATTATTAAAATAATCATCGTTTGCAAAGGCAAAAATCATTCACAGGGCTGTGTTTTATGAAAGGATGTCTTGGTAACATGTATGGAAGGAGTCCCCAGTGTCACTCTTGAGGACAGAAGACTTCACAGTCTGAGAATGGAAAGGGGGAGGAGAGAGAGAGAGAGATGCATGTTAACCCAACCCTTTGTCCACTGTTTTGATTAAAACATCATTGTGAGGCGGATAACGTCCACTATTATTTATTTTATGAAATTTTCTGATTTCTGACTCGTGGAAACCTCCAGTAACTTCTTGGTATTCTTCAACTTGCTACAAGTTTTATCCATCATCAGGACAAGTTGAACAATTGCGGCATGTCACCGTCAATCATGTGATTATCATCCACATATGACAGATCATCTACACCCCACTGCGTACTTCAGAATCATTGCAGCCCTAGGCTGTAAGTTTTTTCTTTTAATGTTCATGCTACTGTAAGCACAGAGAATTCAATTCAATTCGGTTTTATTTGTATTGTGCTTTTTACAATTGACATTGTCACAAAGCAGCTTTACACAGTGAAAGTTTAACAATGAAAGCAGGGGCTTACAAAGAATAAATCAATTTAAACATTTCCTATAAACGCTACGCATCCCTAATGAGCTTCGTCACGGTGATGGTGGCAAAGAAAAACTCCCTCAGTAGATGCGAGGAAATGAGGGAAAGAGTTTATATTAAGCCATTCAGGGGCAGGCAGCTGAAACACCTCACACCTGCTACAGTAGTGGAGATTAAACAGATAGTTAAAGATTCTCGCTCAAAGTCATCCTCCCTGGATACAGTCCCTACATGACTGGTAAAATCTTGCAGTGATGCATTGTCGCCTTGTTTCCTTGACATCATCAACACCTCACTTGAAACAGGCAGTGTCCTGTCCAATTTCAAGCACGCTCATATCATCCCTCTTCTGAAGAAGCCAAATCTTGACTTTGAAATCCTGAAAAAATTATAGACCAGTCTCTAATCTCCCCTTCCTCTCAAAGTGTTTTGAAAAAGTAGTTGCTTCCAGGATCAAAGCTCACCTTGCTGTCTACAACTTTCAGGAAACTTTTCAGTCTGCCTACAAGACCAATCACAGCATGCAGACAGCTCTGGTCTGGGTCTATGACGACATTGTTGGTGCCATGAACAAAAAACAGATCATACTCTTTGTTTTGCTTGACCTCTCATCAGCATTCGACACGATTGACCATGGTATTCTGCTTCATCTTCTTTTCCTTTTGGCTTTTCCCTTCAGGGGTCGCCACAGCAAACCATCCACCTCCATCTCACCCTATCCTTTGTATCTTCTACTCTTACTTCAACTACCTTCATGTCCTCTTTCACCACATTCATAAATCTTCTCTTTGATCTTCCTCTAGACCTTCTGAGAATATGGGTATCTCTGGATCAGCTCTCTCATGGATCCAGTCTTACTTGTCTGACTGTACTCATTCTGTGATGATTGGTTAGTCAGTTTCACAGATGCATAAGCTTTAATTCGGGGTCCCTCAAGGATTACTTTTGGGACCATTGCTATTCAGTGTCTACATTCTGCTGCTTGGCAAAATAATCAGGACTCATTCAATTCACTTTCATCTATATGTAAACGACAACCAACTGTACTTGTCCATTTCCCCAGCCGAAGTTGGAATAGCCATACAAACCATCAAAAACTGTCTGATAATCACTCCTGGATGAGTTCAAATTTCTTAAAGCTCAATGATGAGAAAGCTGAGTTTCTGACACTAGGCACTCCTCATCAGCTGTCCAAATTAAACCCAAAGCCTATGATTAGTGTTGGAGCATGCTCTGTCGACACCACACAGAAGGCAAGAAACCTTGGAGTGGTTTTCCAATCAACCATGTCAATAGATGAGCACATCAACTCTTTGTGTAGAAGCTGCTACTTCCACATTCACAATATTGGCAAAATCAGATATCTGTTGACTTTCAACACTATCAAACGTCTTGTTCAAACGCTAATCATCAGCTGCTTGGATTACTGCAACTCCCTTCTTGTAAATCTTCCACAAAAATCCATATCACGTCTCCAAAGAGTACAAAATTCAGCAACCAGACTCATCACTCGTCAACGTCGCAATGACCGCATCACTCCAGTTCTACAGTCACTGCATTGGTTACCAGTCCAACAGCGAATCTCCTATAAAATTCTCCTACTAACCCATTGGGCACTATATCAGCTAAACAGCCCTCTTTAACTTCAAGAACTAATCAGTGTCTACAAGCCATCCAGAACCCTAAGCTCTTCTGAACAGTCCCTCTTGTCCCAGCCTGTATGTGCCAAAAAGATCGGCGTGAGAGCTTTCTCCATTGCAGCACCTCGACTATGGAACAATCTACCATTAGACATTAAACCCAACATCTGTGAAACATCCTTTAAAAGCCAAATCAAAACTCATCTCTTCAGAACTGCTTATGACATTTCAAAATTTTCTCAGCCTGCCTCATAACCCTTTTATAGCACCAGTGAGCAACTAGCCAGATGTACTCTAGGCGCTATGGAAATTAATTATTAATATTTATTATTATTATTATTATTATTATTATTATTATTATTATTATAGAGAGGTGGAGGTATGCCCTGGAAAGAAGGGGAATGAAGGTTAGCCTCAGTAAGACATGTGTATGAATGCCAAAGACCCAACAGGAACGGTGAGGTTACAGGGAGCAGAGATAAGGAAGATGGAGGATTTAAAGTACTTAGGCTCAACAATCCAGAGCAATGCAGAGTGTGGAAAAGAGGTGAAGAAGCGTGTGCAGGCTGGTTGGAATAGTTGGAGAAAAGTATTCGATGTGATGTGTGATAGGAAGGTATCGGCAAGAATGAAAGGAAAAGTGTACAAGACGGTGTTGAGGCCAGCGATGTTGTATAGTTTAGAAACAGTGGTCCTGGGGAAAAGACAGGAGGCACAGCTGAAGGTGGCGGAGATGAAAATGTTGAGGTTCTCTTTGGGAGTAACGAGGATGGATAGGATCAGGAATGAGTACATCAGAGGGACAGCACATGCAAGATGTTTTGGAGACAATGTCAGAGAGGCTAGATTGAGATGATTTGGACATGTTAAGAGGAGGGATAGTTAGTATATTGGTAGTAGGATACTGAAGTTGGATCTACCAGGCAGAAGGCCTTGAGGAAGACCAAAGAGACGATTCATGGACGTGGTGAAGGAGGACATGAAGGCAGTTGGTGTAAGAGAAGAAGATGCAGAGGATAGGGTGAGATGGAGGCAGATGATTCGCTGTGGCGACCCCTGAAGGGAAAAGCCGAAAGGAAAAGAAGAAAATTATTATTATTATTATTATTATTATTATTATTATTGTTATTATATCAACAGCAGTAAAAAGTTATGTTCACAGTCTGTTAGTGCGCATCTGAGTACATTTAGATCTTCGTCAGCAAGAAGGAAGGGGCTTCCAAGATGGGAACTCGAGCCAACATCAGCACACCAGGACAGATCACAGGACTCAGAAAGCCAAAGGATCAGGATCACTGGCATCCCAGAAGGAGAATGTGTACCACAACAAAAACAGAGAGAGAGAGAGAGAGAGAGAGAGAGAGAGAGAGAGAGAGAGAGACTCAGTAGTGTAATGGAAATAGAGAACCAGAAGGGAGACAGACATGAGGGCACCTGAGGCATTGGGGATATCAGCGAGTCCAGTGTCAAACAGACCTGGGTGAGCATGGAGAGTGGGGGAGTGGTAGCATTCCAACATCACAGTTTACCAGCGCTTTCTACGCCTGCGACCCTCAGATCCACTCCTTTACAGAAAAGCCTTTCTACCAAATGCTCTACTAAACAAGTACGTTTTCAGCCTCGTCTCAAAAACAGAGACTGTTCCTGAGTCCTCACCATTAACTGGAAGGTTATTCCGTAACTGTGGAGCTTGTAAGAGAGACAGTAGTGGCTTAGTGGATAAAGTTACTGATCTGAAGGTCAGCAGTTCAATCCCAATGTCATCACTGTTGAGCCCATGAGCATGGCCCTTAACCATCAATTGTTCAGTTGTATAAAAATGATAATTGTAAGTCGCTCTAGATAAGAGCATCTGCCAAATGCTGTAAATGTAAATGTAAGAGAAGCTCTGCCCCTGCAATACCCTTCATTATTCAAGCATCCTGCACCTTTTGATCTAAGGGAGCATGACGGATCATAAACGAAATAAAAGAAAGTTTGTAAGGATAATGTGGTGCGAGACCATCAAGTGATTTATAGGTTAACAGTAGTATTTTAAACTCAGTTCAAAATTTAACTGGGAGCCAGTGCAGTGTAAATAATGCAGTGCTGCTGCATTCTGGACTAACTGGAGTTTGTTTATGTTCCTATTAGAACATCCAGACAGTAACGCATCACAATAATCTAATCTCGAGGTAACAAAAGCATCAACAAGTTTTTCTGCAACATGCACTAGCATCATATTTCTTATATTTGCAACATTCCTGAGATGAAAGAAGTCCACCCAAGTAATATTATGCACATGAACTTCAAATGAATTTCTCCATTGTGAGATTAATAAAGCTGTATCTTATCTTATCTGAAAGAGACACGGCCATAGTCAGAGGCCACCAGGAGATCATTTGCCACCTTACCAAGTGCTGTCTCTGTGCTATGATGAGGCCTAAAACCTGACTGATACATTTTGTGAATGTTATTCCTACAAAGATATGAACAGAACTGCTGCACTACAGTTTTTCCAAGATCCTAGAGATAAAAGGGAGGTTTGATGTTGGTCTTTAGTTGAACAGCAGATATAGGTCGAGATCACTTTTATTAATCAGAGGTTTTATAACTGCTTGTTTAAAGAATTTGTTTACATAGCCAGTGCTGAGGGAAGAATTTATTATATTTAATAAAAGGTTGATAACTTCTGATCATACTAGTATTTGTGTAAAGAAACAAGGAGGTACTGTATCAAACACAGGTTGATGAGATAGAGGACAACAGCAACATTGTAAAAAAGGTGATAAAGTGAAATGAGGTCTAATTATTGAAATGTTTTTTAAAAAATGATGCTGACCATCAGATACCTAAATTTCATATTGTGTTGCTTTTTTGTTGAAGATGAATTGGAAATAGCATTAGCTATATCTTCTTCTTCTTCTTCTTCTTTCCCTTTCAGCTGTTCCCTTCAGGGGTCGCCACAGCAAATCATCTGCCTCCATTTCAACCTTTCCTCTGTCCTCTGCTTCTTCTTCTTTTACACCAACTACCTTCATGTCCTCCTTCACCACATCCATAAATCTTCTCTTTGGTCTTCCTCAAAGCCTTCCATCTGGTAGTTCCAACCTCAGCATCATACTACCAATATACTCACTGTCCCTCCTCTGTACATGTCAAAACCATCTCAATCAAGCCTCTCTGACTTTATCTCCAAAACCTCTTACATGTGATGTTCCTCTGATGTACTCATTCCTAATCAACATTTTCATCTCTGCTACCTCCAGCTCTGCCTCTTGTCTTTTCCACAGGGCCACTGTTTCTAAACCATCCAACATCGCTGGCCTCATCACCGTCTTGTACACTTTTCTTTTCATTCATGCCGATACCTTCCTATCACACATCACACCGGACACCTTTCTCCAACCATTCCAGCCTGCATGCAAACGCTTCTTCACCTCTTTTCCACACTCTCCATTGCTCTGGATTGTTGAGCCTAAGTACTTAAAATCCTCCACCTTCTTTATCTCTCCTCCCTGTAACCTCACCGTTCCTGTTGGGTCCTTGTCATTCACACACATGTATTCCGTCTTACTGAGGCCAACCTTCATTCCTCTCCTTTCCAGGGCATACCTCCACCTCTCTAGATTTTCCTGCACTTGTTCTCTGCTCTCACTGCAGATCACAATGTCATCTGCAAACATCATAGTTCATGGGGAATCTTGTCTAACCTTGTCTGTCAACCTGTCCATCACCATAGCAAACAAGAAGGGGTTCAGAGCTGACCCTTGATGCAGTCCCACCTCCACCTTGAACTCTTCTGTCACACTAACAGCACACCTCACCACTGTCTTACATCTCTCATACATGTCCTGCACCACTCTAACATACTTCTCTGCCATTCCAGACTTCCTCATGCAATACCACAGTTCCTCTCTCGGCACCCTGTCATATGCTTTCTCCAGATCCACAAAGGCACAATGCAGCTCCTTCTGACCTTCTCTGTATGTCTCTATTAACATCCTCAAAGCAAACACTGCATCTGTGGTGCTATTTCTTGGCATGAAACCAAACCGTTGTTCACAAATGCAGACTCTGCCCTTAGTCTTGCTTTCACTATTCTTTCCTCTAACTTCATCGTATGGCTCATCAACTTTATCCCTCTGTAGTTGCCACAACTCTGCACGTCTCCCTTGTTCTTAAAAATTATAATCATAATTAATTCATAATGTCAAAAAATATCAAAAAAGTTGGGACAAAGCCATTTTCACCACTGTGAGGCATCCCCTCTTCTTCTTACAACAGTCTGCATATGTCTGGGGACTGACGAGAAAAGTTTTTCAAGTTTAGAAATAGGAATGCTGTTCCATTCTTGTCTAATACAGGCTTCTAACTGTTCAGCTGTCTTGGGCCTTCTATGTTGCACATTCCTCTTTATGATGCACCAAAGGTTCTCTAGAGATAGGTAAAAGATCTGGGCTGCAGGTTGGCCATCCTTTTCCGACACAGCCATGCTGTTGTAATTAATGCTGCATGTGGTCTGGGATTATCATGTTGAAAAATGCAATATCTTTTGAAAGAGATGATGTCTGAATGGGAACATATGTCATTGTAGAACCTGAATATACCTTTCTGCATTGACGGTGCCTTTCCAGATGTGCAAGCCACCCATGCCACATGCACTCATGCAACCCCATACCATCACAAATGCAAGCTTCTGAACTGAACAGTGATAACTTGGGTTATTCTTGTCATTCGGACTATTTCCATAAAGAACTTCGAATCGTGATTTGTCTGACTACAGAAAAGTTTTCCACTATGCCACACTCCATTTTAAATGACCTCTGGCCCCAAAAAAGCACCTGCGCTTCTGGGTCCTGTTTAGAATTGACTTATTCTTTGTACTGTAGGTTAGCTGGCAACGGTGGATGGCACGGTCGATTGTATTCCCCGACAATGGTTTCTGGAAGTATTGCTGACAAGATCATCATCATCATCATCTTTCGCTTCTTTCGGGGATGGGTCACGGGGGTAGCAACCTAAGCAAAGAGGTCCAGCTGTCCCTCTCCCCCGCCACTTTCTCCAGATCTTGCGGAGGGACACCAAGATGTTTCCAGACAATCCGAGAGATATAGTCCCTTCAGTGTGTTCTAGGTCGACCCCGGAGTTTCTTCCTGGCTGGACATGCCCAAAACACCACACCAGGAAGCCATTTGGGAAGCTTTCTGAGCAGATGCCTGAGCCACCTCAACTAGCCCCTCTCAATGCGCAGGAGCAGAGGTTCTACTCTGAGCTCTCCCCGGATGGTAGAGCTTCTCACCTTATCTCTAAGAGAGAGCCCCGCCATCTGATGAAGGAAACTCATTTCAGCTGCTTGTATCCGTGATCTTGTTCTTTGGGTCACTCCCCAAAGCTCGTGATCATAGGTGAGGGTTGAAAAGATCGACTGATAAATTATAAATATTTGTATGAATGTATGTATGTATGTATGTAAATTGAGAGCTTTGCCTTGCGGCTCAGCTCTCTCTTCATCATGATGGACCAATACAGGCTCCATTTTACAGCAGAGGCTGCAGCGATCTGTCTGTCAATCTCCAGCTCCATCCTTCCCTCATTCATGAA
This sequence comes from Plotosus lineatus, assembly GCA_024760905.1. NCBI lineage: Eukaryota > Metazoa > Chordata > Actinopteri > Siluriformes > Plotosidae > Plotosus > Plotosus lineatus. The sequence continues at coordinate 338,827 of CM045749.1, forward strand.
CAAGACCCCAAGATACTTCAACTCCTCCACTTGGATCTCATTCCGACGCGAAGGGTGCATTCCACCCTTGTCCAAGTGAGAACCATGGCCTCGGACATGGAGGTGTTGATTTTCACATCGGCCGCTTCGCACTCGACTGTGAATCGCTCCGATGAGAGCTGGAGGTCCTGGCTTGATGAAGCCAAAAGGACAACATCATCCATAAAAAGCAGAGACAAGATCCGATGGTCACCAAACCAGAAACCCTCATTGCCTCGGCTGGGCCTAGAAATTTTGTCCACAAAAAATATGAACAGAATCGGTGACAAAGGACAGCCTTGACAAACTCCAACCCTCAATGGAAACAAATTCGACCTGTTGTTACCAATACGGACTAAACTTCGGTGATACAGTAGCAATGTGTCTGGAATGCCGGACTCCCGGAGCACGCCCCACAAGATAGCCCGAGGGACACGGTTGAACGCCTTCTCCAAATCCACAAAAGAAGGTCAGCAGAAACCGCTCTGAAAAATAAAACTAAAAGGTCATTCAGCTTTCCATTCATTCATCCATTTGCTGAAATGTTTAATCCTACTATGATCACAAGGAGGGTGGAGTCTATTTCAGACAACTATAGGAGATGGCTGGGTATACCCTGAACAGCACACTAGCCTATCACAGGGCCAACACAAAGATTTATCGGCAATGTGGGACAGCTAATTATTCTAACACATAGGTATTTGGAATGTGGAAGGAAACCAGAGTAATTGGATGAAACCTCTCCAAGCCCAGGAAGATTTTGCTGAGACTAGGTTCCAGCATTTTAACATGAACAACTTGAATGATCTTTTAACTAAATTTAATTCTTCAATAATCCTGCAGTTTTTAAAAGATATTGAAATGTTTAATAAATTCTGCATTTGTGGTATAGTGAGCATGAATTCTATTGCTAGAGTGCTGCAATTCCACCTAAATAAAAACAGACTTTTACTGTTGGTTGGAAATGTATAGGAATGCATAATTATTAGCCAGACTTTATTAATATTATCTTTTCAACTTTCAATTGGATTTTATGTGAAAATTGATTGTTGGAAGAACATGATTTGGTTTACCTTAGCTTCATTTGTGATTTGAAATTGAACTCTTAGTCATTATACTTCATATAAAATAACCATGTTTGGCACAATATAACACAGTACTTCATTCATTCATTCATTCCAAGCCCAGGATGTGAATCCAAAACCTTCTTACTATGAGGTGGATGGGCTAACCACTACACCACTGTGCTGCCTACTTCATAACGTGTGTTCAGTCATGTGGCCGGAAGTTCTAATACTACTTCCTGTTTACTACTCTGATTGCAGGACCTCCACAGAGGACAGAGCTTTGGAAGAACCTCCAAAAACCATCCATTCTTCTCCACAAGAATGAACATGAACTTTTCAAAAGTCCAGAAGCAACTCGGACTAAAATACTTCTTTGAATAGGTTAATTAATATCTTTGTATTAAATAAAATGTTAACAAGGTGCTAACAGTGTAACCATGGAAAGATTACCATTACTAGCATCATCTAATGATTTGTGCTTTGTGAAGTTCAGTACATAATCAATCAATCACTTACTGTCATCATCATCAGAGTCCATGCCCCCTCTCACTTCTCCATCCTCCTGTCTCTCCTCATCTCTTTCATGGTCTGTCTCTAGGGTTCGGGTGACAGGTTTCTCTCTGGGAGCAGGGGGCGTTGTCGGGAAAGCATGATAACGTGGGAAGAAGTCAGATAGGTTTGGGATAGGCAAGATGGGACCGGGACACACGTTAATAGCGAAGTGCTCCTGCATGGAAATCTTCACCGGAGATGGGGGAGGAGGGCCAGAGGGCGGAGACGCAGATGACGGGGATGGGGATGTGGAGGTGGAGGATGGTTGGGGGAGGGTCAGATGAGAAGAAGGACCACCTCCTGATGGAAAGTGGGAGTGACTGGAAGGAGCTTTAGGTACACTCATCTGGACCAACACACAGGAAGGACTGGAAAGGGAGAGAGAGAGAGTGTGTTAATTAGTTTGTGTGGGATTGATTAGACAGGACCCAGTTTGAAGCTGGGATTGACATAAAGTTCACTACTGGATGGCCAATCAGAATAAAGTATTTAACAAAATCACGTCATAAAAAATGCAAACAATATTTGAAAGAACATATCTTTTGAGAGTTTGAGGGAAATCATTGAGCTCCTACATGTAAGTAATGGATATGAGAGTCTCTCTTCGTGATCAAGCCCCCGACACCACAGAGAGACACCTATATGAATTATCTCCCCATAATTCCCCATGATCTGTTACATGATTTAAATTAATCGAGTCCTTTCCTTCATTCAGATGTTGATGTATAACTGCAAGAAGCATACATGCAAATACACCTTGTTACTCTTGAGAAATGCGTGGAACGTAGCGGCGGATTTTAGGATTCTGTGTAACTTTACAGAAGATTCACCAATGATTAGGGGCATGGCTTCCTTAAGGCTTTAATTTTGTTATACACCTTTATCATGTTTTCATTAAATTAAATTGTGTGCCTAAACACTGACCTTATGACCCCGCCCTTTTATCATCAATCCAATCAGCAGTCAACAAATTACCATGTTCACAAATCAAACATTAGCATTTTTAGCAGTTTATTCTACTAAAACACAGACACACACACACACACACACACACACTGTTAAAGTGACACATCATCGATCTGAACCACACACACACACACACACACACACACACACACACACACACACACAGAGAGAGATACTGTTAGACATACAGTTATACATCATCGATCCAAACCTCACACACACACACACACACACACACACACACACACACACACACACACACACAGAGAGATACTGTTAGACATACAGTTATACATCATCGATCCAAACCTCACACGCACACACACACACACACACACACACACACACACACACACACACACACACAAAATCACTGTAATACACATGAACTTGTCATCAATCCAAATCACACACACACACACACACACACACACACACACACACACACACACACACACTAATGTGCAATAAAGCCTACCTATATAAGTACACATGCATACACATGTACACACATGTACACATGTACATACAATAATAAACACACACACACACACACACACACACACACACACACACACACACACACACACACAGATATGACCATGTGTAATATAAGCACTCAGTCAGACACTCAGGCATGTGATGGATATAAATCAGGCATGTGTGTGTAATAAATCCTACACAGTATAAATCAGTGCACATGCATTCACATGTACATTCAAAAATAATAACCACACACATGTGTGTAATATAAACACAGTCACACACTCAAGCAAGTCACCAATCTCTCCATAATTCTCCGTCTCTCTCTCTCTCTCTCTCTCCTCTCTCTCTCTCTCTGTGTCACACACACACACACACACACACACACACACACACACACACTAATGTGCAATAAATCCTACAGTACACATGCATACACATGTACATACAATAATAATAACCACACACACGTTTGTGCGATACAAACACTCAGTCACATACTCCGGCATCTCTCCCTCATTCACATACCCACATACACACACACACACACACACACACACACACACACATACACACACACACACACACACACACACTCCCCCATTTGCAGTCTTCATCTCTCCCGATGTTCCATCTCGTCCTATGTCTCACACACACTGAACACACTCCACCGCTGCCTGGAGTCAATATACATCCCTACCTCACTCACTCTCTCTCTCTCTCTCTCTCTCTCTCTCTCTCGCTCTCTCTCTCTCTTTGTTTCTCCCTAATTATTTTTATATTTCTTTGCTCTCTCTCTCACTTGTCATTTTCTGTCTATCAACATCATTCCTCAACACTTTCCGCTTGCCTTCTCCATCTCAGTTTTTCATTCCTTTCTTCTCACCTTTGCTGTTTGTTTTCTCACCCTCTCTGCCTTTAGCCTCATTTACCTTTTTAATTTCTCACTTAATATTTTTGTCTCTCACAATCTTGACTCATTCAGCATACCATTTTCTCCCCCTCTCACTTGCTTCCCCTCACTCTCTTTTCCTTCTAATCTCACCCAAAACTCTCTTATCCCTTTCACTTTTATTATTACCCCATCAATCAACCTCTCTCTTTGTCTTTACTGATTTTTTTGTTTGTTTGTTTGTTTGGGGGTTTTTTTGTTGTTTTTTTTTTTTTGTATTTTTGGTAAATGGTGTGGGAATGCTGTGAATCACGCTGATTTATTTGTCACTCTCCTCACATCTCACAGACTCAACAGAAGAGAGAGAGAGAGAGAGAGAGAGAGAGAGAGAGAGAGAGAGAGAGAGAGAGAGAGAGAGAGAGAGAGTGGTTGAAGCAGTACATGTGAATTGAAAATGATGTTAAAAATAAAATGTTAATGTCACACGTTTCTTCATATGAAAATCAGAAATAAAATGAAATGAATAAAAGGGACAGGAATGTAATATATTACTAAACAAACAGAAACTAAACACTGAACTGAGAGTGTCCTAAAGGACATATTCTAAGATTCTAATCTAAGTGCTTGATTGGTAGTCTTGTGTCGCACACTGCGACTGTGATGTCAATCAAGGAACCGTTTTCTCTCACTATTTTAACATTCACTCACTCTCTCAAGTTTTCTTCTGCTAGCTCGCTTTTCTGTCCAGTTTGCATCTCTGTTCTCAGTTCCCTTTAAAATGCGACCTTTATTTCATTCACTCACTTTACACTTCCTTTCAATACACTGTATTAGCCGTCACTTGGAAAACCTGGTAAAGCATCTTTCTTTAAACAAAGGTACATAGTATGATGAGATTCCCCAGGAATAATAACCCCATGGTGGGGAGAGTAAATTCCATCACTGTGCCAATGAGAAGCAATGCTCACTGCAGCTCCAGCTGGGGACTGATGCTCCTCACAATTTAAGAGGGGGATGTTTTCACCGGGAAGCAGGGGAAAGAGTGACATTCTCAGCCGAGGGAGGCAGAGACAGACTCCTCGGTGGTATAAGTGTCATCCTAAGCAGTGCTAGGAGGCAGAGTTGTCTAGGGGCCATAGCTGGAGTGAAATCCTCTGTTGCACTGGGAAGATGGGTCCAGCTAGTTCTGAACCTTCTCTCAAAACCTCTTAAGGAAAGCCAAATGGAAAGTTGTATTGTATTATAGTAGATTTATATCACGCTTTATCCATACTGAATATTGTGCTCAAAACGCTCTTTGGTGGTTTTAACCAGAGTTTAAATAGGAGACAGGGAAGTGCTCAGTGAGGTCATGTGACAAGATCATGTGACTGCAGGGGCTTATGGGTAGAATAGTTCCTCAGTGTTACCAGGAAACTTGGGAATTATTTTTTTCAGGTTTCTCGGGCTTCAGAAAGAAAACCTTTAATATTTACTTCAGAAGTTTTTAAAAAGGTTACTTTAATCCATTATTGATTTATAAATGAATAAAACCCGGTAGGGTGTGGACTATCAGTAATTCACCCTGGAAATTTATATATATATATATATATATATATATATATATATATATATATATATATAAACACACATATATACACACACATATATACACATACATATATATATATATATATATATATATATATATATATATATATATATATATATATATATATATATATATATAGAGGATTTTCTGAGTAGATCCTTCCGTAGGGAGTGCTCAATACTTTTTGGTAGAGCAAATAACAAAAATAAAAGGACACGCCACAGACTTTCTATTGAAACTCCATTTATCACAGTGATAAATGGAGTTTCAATAGAAAGTCTTTGTCCTGTCCTTTTATTTTTATTGGTATATATATACACAAACACACACACACACACACACATACATATATATATATATATATATATATATATATATATATATATATATATATATATATATATATATATATATATATATATATATATTCTTCTTTTCCTTTCGACTGTTCCCTTCAGGGGTCGTCACAGCAAATGATCTGCCTCCATCTCAGCCTATCCTCTGCATTGTCTACTCTTACTCCAACTACCTTCATGTCCTCCTTCACCACATCCATAAATCCTCTCTTTGGTCTTCCTCTGGGCCTTCTGCCTCGTACTTCCAGCCTCAGCATCCTACTACCAATATATTCACTATCCCTCCTCTGTACATGTCCAAACCATCTCAATCTAGCCTCTCTGACTTTGTCTCCAAAACATCTTACATGTGCTGTCCCTCTGATGTACTCATTCCTGATCTTATCCATCCTCATTACTCCCAAAGAGAACCTCAACATTTTCATCTCTGCTACCTCCAGCTCTGCCTCCTTTTTCCCCAGGGCCACTGTTTCTAAACCATCCAACATCGCTGGCCTCATCACCGTCTTGTACACTTTTCCCTTCATTCTTGCTGATACTCTCCTATCACACATCACACCGGACACTTTTCTCCATCCATTCCAACCTTCCTGCACACACTTCTTCACCTATTTTCCACACTCTTCACTGCTCTGGATTGTTGAGCCTAAGAACTTAAAATTCCCCACGTTTTGTTATCTCTGCTCCCTGTAACCTCACCGTTCCTCTTGGGACCTTCTCGTTCACACACTTGTATTCTGTCTTACTGAGGCTAACCTTCATTCCTCTCCTTTCCAGGGCATACCTCCACCTCTCTAGATTTTCCTCCACTTGTTCTCTGCTCTCACTACAGATCACAATGTCATCTGAAACATCATAGTCCATGGAGATTCTTGTCTAACCTCATCTGTCAACCTGTCCATCACCATAGCAAACAAGAAGGGGCTGAGAGCTGACCCTTGATGCAGTCCCACCTCCACCTTGAACTCTTCTGTCACACCGGCAGCACACCTCACCACTGTCTTACATCTCTCATACATATCCTGCACCACTCTAACATACTTCTCTTCCCCTCCAGACTTCCTCATACAATACCACAGTTCTTCTCTCGACATCCTGTTATGATGTTCGTCGACTCGATATCGAGTATGACCATAGCAACACAAACAACACAGTGTCTATGAGGCGAGGTGATGTGTCCGCAGGTGGCTTGTAAGGCCAATACGGGCATGAAAACCCCTCCCACAAGTTGGACACCAGTGAGAGGGGGGCGTGTTGGTAGATTGGTCAGCTCGAGCCCTGCGTGTTTGATGTTTATCTTGGGCTGCGTTCGAACGTTTATTCTCTGAGTGGATGGCATATTTGTGAATCAGGTTGCGCCAAGCCGGTCTGTCAAATGCTGCGGTTTCCCACGTTGCAACGTCGATGTTGAAGTCCTTCAGGTCTGCTTTGATGGAGTCTTTATAGCGTTTGCGCTGGCCTCCTACTTTCCTGCTACCACGACTAAGTTCAGCGTACAGTAACTGCTTGGGTATCCTGGAGTCTGACATATGGCAGATGTGTCCTGCCCATCGTGTCTGAGCTTTGCACATGATAGTAATAACGCTGGGGAGGTCTGCTCTCTCCAGAACCTCAGTGTTTGTGATCCTATCTTGCCAGCAGATATTAAAGATGTTTTGGAGACAACAGAGATGGAACTGCTGGAGAAGTTTCTCGTGTCTTCTGTAGATGGTCCAAGATTCACAGCCATAAAGAAGTATAGTTAAGACGACTGCTTTGTACATTTCGATCTTGGTGTATTGTGAGATACCTGTTCGTTCCCAGACTAATTTCTTCAATCTCCCAAAAGCGCTGCTTGCCTTCGTAGTGTGGTTGCTGACTTCAGCATCGATATTGGCGTAGCGAGAGAGAGTGCTGCCGAGGTAGGTGAAGTTTTCCACATCTTGAAGTCGAAACACTGTAATGTTTGGTTCCTGATATGGTTTTCCTGGGGCAGGCTGATACATCACTTCAGTCTTCTTGATGCTGACGATGAGGCCGAAGTTGTCACAGGCAGACGAGAATTTCCTGTTGCATTTGTTGCTCATTGATGGCACTGAGGACACAGTCATCAGCAAAGAGCAGATCACGAATCACAGTCTCTTTGACTTTAGTGACGGCCTGCAGACGTCGGAGGTTGAATAGCTTTCCGTCACACCTGTACTTGATGGGGATGCCTAGGGGAGTCTCCCTAAAGGCATCGGTCAGCATCGCCGAAAACATCAAACTGAACAGTATAGGGACAAGGACACAGCTTTGTTTAACTCCATTTGACACCTGAAACGGATCAGAGGCGTTTCCATCGTCAAGAACATGGGCCATCATTCCGTCGTGAAATTGTCTGACAATCCTCACGAACCTGTCCGGGCAGCCAAACTTCGACATGATCTTCCACAGTCCCTCTCTGCTCACAGTGTCAAAGGCTTTTGTTAGATCTACAAAAGTGACGTCGAGATTTTGACTTTGTTCCACACTTTTCTCCTGAATCTGACGGGCAGCAAAGATCATATCAATAGTCCCTCGACCTGCACGGAATCCGCATTGGCTCTCGGGGAGATGACCTTCCTCGAGATGTTTCAGGAGACGATTGAGGAGCACTCGGGCAAAGATGTTGCTGGCGATAGAGAGAAGTGATATCCCTCTGTGATTGTTATATGATTGCTTGTTTCCCTTTCTCTTGTAGATGGGAACGATTGTGGCATCTTTAAAATCTTGAGGGAGGGTCTCACTTTCCCAAAATAATTGAAATAGCACTGTAAGTTTGTGTAGGAGAGAAGGGCTGCCTGTCTTGAACATTTCAGCAGGGATGGCATCAGAGCCGGGGGCTTTCCCAGTCGACATCTGCTTGATTGCCTTGGCAACCTCGTCCTCTGATGGAGTTTTGTCCAAGTCTGGGTTTATGTCCACCTGGGGAAGGCATTGAACAGCTTCGTCATTGATGGACGACGGACGATTTAGAACGCCATTGAAGTGTTCTGCCCATCTCTGTACGATCTTGTTTTTGTCGGTGATGAGTGTTGCTCCGTCCGCGCTGAGTAATGGGGAACTGCCTGATGTTGGTGGTCCGAATACACACCTGAGTGAATCGTAGAAGCATTTTATGTCGTGTCTATCTGCAAAGCCTTGAATCTCGTCGGCTTTGTTACTTAGCCATGTGTCTTGCATAGCGCGGAGATTTATCTGAACCTGTCTGCGCTTACTGACGTAGGCATCTTTCTTCGAGAACGAGTTGGGATCACTCTGATGAGCTCTGAAGAGTTGCCGTTTTTCTTCCTGCAGGGCTCTGATTTTGACATAATTTTCATCACACCAGTCCTGGTGGTTCCTGGTAGCTTGTCCGAGCACCTGTAGGGCAACAGAATGAACAGATGTCTTCAGAGAGTCCCAGTCATTTCCAGTAGCCTCAGTCAGCTGGCTTTCTAAACTTGCTACTAGTTCTTCTTGAACGGAAGGAAGCTTGAGCTTGTTGATGTTGAGCTTCTTCACAACTGTCTGGCCTTGTGGTCTTCTCTTGGGCTGAATATGCAAATTGGTCTTAGAAATGGTGAGACGATGAGTCAGCACCACACGTTGCCTTAGTCACATGCACATCTGCTCTGACAATGACGTAGTCAATGAGATGCCAATGCTTAGATCGAGGGTGCATCCATGACGTTTTATTATGGGTTGGAAGGCGGAACATGGTGTTGGTGATGGCAAAGCCATGGGTGGCACACATTCTGAGTAGGAGGAGGAGACCATTACTGTTACATTTCCCTACTACATGGGGTCCGAGGACTCCTTCCAATGCCTGGTGGTCTTGACCTACACGAGCGTTAAAGTCGCCAAGTAGTAGGAGCTTGTCCGCCTGCAGAACAGTAGAGATGAGGGCATCCAGTTCTTCATAGAACTTTTTAGTGTCTTCAGAGTTTGTCATGATGGGAGCGTAGGCACTGATGAGGGTTGCGGATCTCCCCCTGTCCAGGGGGAACTTGAGTTTCATGAGGCAATCGTTGAGGCCTTCTGGTATACAATCAAGTTTTCGTACGAGATGGTCTTTAATCGCAAATCCGACACCAGCCTCACATCACTCTTCATTGCTCTGGTCGCTCCAAAAGAAGGTGTAGCCGCCTCCAATCTCACTGAGCTGGCCTTTGTCGGGAAAGCATGTTTCGCTGAGGGCTGCGATGTCGAAATTGTAGCGGGCGAGTTCTCTGGCTATGAGGGCCATACGTCTTTCTGGTCTCCCTGACTTACAGGTGGTTGAGTCGAGAAGAGTTCTAACGTTCCATAACGCAAGGATGAGCTTGAATATTTTCTTGGATATTTTCTTGTGATTTCGACCGCAAGATGGGAACTCGCCAGCCGCAATATGCTGGCCAGGTGATTGTAGAACAGGCTATGTTTAGAGCATCTTTTCTAGCTCTGTCCTCAGACTACTGAGGCAGGCAGAGCTATCCTAAATAGGGCTGCCTGGTTGCTCAGGGGGCTGCCGAACTTCCCTGCTGTTCCGATCAGAGAAGAACTACCATAGGGCTTGAGCCGCCTGTGTGCAGGATTGCAGCTACAGCTTCCAGTGATTCCGCACCTGCTGCTTCACCATTCCCCCATCGCCACAGGACTTTGAGGGTAAAGGGTTGTCCATGGTGGTGTTGCCATGACTTGCGCTGAACTTGGATTAAAGTGAAGGAGGCTTGCGCAGCACCAGCCTCACTCTCTCGTCCTGATGAGCCTGATCCCACAGCAAGACAGAGTCAAGACAGTTGGAGACTCATCGAGGTTGCAGGAGTTGCCGAAAAGGGACGAGATACGCCTTCTAACTGCCTATGGGCTCCACTCTGGATTTTCCGTCAGGGTTTACTCCCTTAGCTTTAGCCATTCAAGGCCAACCTGCAAGGCAACAGGAAAAACTTGTGCCATGCAATCTCCTTGACTTTGCCAAAACCCTGGCATGGGGTGCTCGATCTGGCTCAAGGATCTCCAACAGGCTAGTGGAGGGAAGGAGGCGCCTCACTTCTCCTGTTGGTGGAAGATTTTTCCACCCCGCCACCCCAATCCTGTCATATGCTTTCTCCAGATCCACAAAGGCACAATGCAGCTCCCTCTGACCTTCTCTGTACTTCTCCATTAACATCCTCAAGGCAAACACTGCATCTGTGATGCTCTTTCTTGGGGGGAAACCAAACTGTTGTTCACAAATGCTGACCTCTGCCATTAGTCTAGCTTCCACTATTCTTTACCATAACTTCATCGTATGGCTCATCAACTTTATCCCTCTGTCGTTGCCACAACTCTGCATGTCTCCCTTGTTCTTAAAAATGGGCACCAGCACACTTCTTCTCCATTCCTCTGGCATTTGCTCACTCTTTCAGACCTTGTTGAATGTTCTTGTCAGAAAATGTACTGCTACCTCCCCTAGACACTTCCATACCTCAACTGGTATGTCATCAGGGCCAACTGCCTTTCCACTCTTCATCCTCTTCAATGCCCTCCTCACTTCACTCTTACTAATCTTTGCTACTTCCTGGTCCTCAACTGTCACCCACCCTTTTTTTCTTTCTCATTTTCCTCAGTCATCAGCTTTTCAAAGCATTCTTTCCATCTTCCCAGCACACTTCTGTCATCAGTCAATACATTTCCCTCTCTGTCCTTTATCACTCTAACTTGCTGCACATCTTTCCCATATCTATTTGTCTGCTGTACCAACCTGTATAAATCATTTTCTCCCTCCTTACTGTCCAACCTAGCATACAAGTCATCATATGCCCTCTGTTTGGCCTTTGACATCGCTACCTTCGCCTTACGCTGTGTCTTCCTGTACTCCTGTTTACTCTTTTCGGTCCTCTCATTGTCCCACTTCTTCTTAGCTAACCTCTTCCTTTGTATGCACTCCTGCACTTCCTCATTCCACCACCAAGTCTCCTTATCTACTTTTCTTCCAGAGGATACACCAAGTACTCTTCTACCTGCCTCCCTGATCACATTGGCTGTGGTTGTCCAATCATCTGGAAATACTTCCTGACTACCCAAAGCCTGTTTCAACTCATCCTTGAAGACAACACAACCACTTTGTCTTCTGCTCTGCCTTTGCCTTTTTCATCTTCCTCCCCATCAGCATCATCCTGCACAGGATGAAAGGAAAAGTGTACAAAACGGTGATGAGGCCAGCGATGTTGGATGGTTTAGAAACAGAGGCCCTGGGGAAAAGACAGGAGGCAAAGCTGGAGGTAGCAAAGGTTAAAATGTTGAGGTTCTCTTTGGGAGTAACGAAGATGGATAGGATCAGGAATGAGTACATCAGAGGAACAGCACATGTTAGAGGTTTTGGAGACAAAGTCAGAGAGGTTAGATTGAGATTGTTTGTTCGTGTACAGATAAGGAATAGTGAGTATATTGGTAGGAGGATGCTGAGATTGGAACTACCAGGCAAAAGGCAGAGAGGAAGACTAAAGAGAAGATTTAAGGATGTGGTGAAGTAGGACATGAAGGTAGTTGGAGTAAGAGGAGAAGATATAGAGGATAGGGTGAGACGGAGATGGATGGTTTGCTGTGGCGACCCCTGAAGGGAAAAGCCAAAAGGAAAAGAAGAAGAAGATAGTGGATAGGGCGTAGGATCGCTGATCCTAAGGTTTGGGGTTCGAGTCCTCACAGGGTTGTCACTGTCCCCCGAGTTCAGCTAAGTAGGTTATCAAAGGCAGGCCATGTCTCTCACTGTCTATGGTGAGAGGCATGTAAAAGAACCATTGCTGACTTTCGTAAAAAGTAGGCTGCAATGTTGTCAGCGTGTTTCTGTCCCTTGCTAAAGGGTTGTGACAGGAAAAGCATCCGACGTAAAAACCTATGCCAAATCAAATGTGTAAATCAGATGACTTGCTGCGGCGACTCCTGAGAAAGGGAAAAAGCTGAAAGGAAAGCCTGACCTTCTCCTTTCATATCTACTAATCTTTCATGATCACGTCAATTTCTCCTCTTTAAGGCTCAAAGGATTAATCAATTTTTTTCTTCAAAGGCCACTCAAACACGAGTTTAGTCTTTTGTTCAATCCCGGCATCTAGGCTAGATAACTGCAACTTACTCAGGGCAAGTCTTGTTTTGAGTGCCATTTGACCTCTGCATCTGATCCAGAATGCAGTGGCACAGCTTGTTTTCAACTTTCCCACGTTCTGCCACCCCACTACTCTACTTTCTCCACTGGCTCCTGTCGCTGCTCACATTAGAATCAAAACACTAATGCTTGCCTGCAAAGCCAAAACTTCACTTGCACCTTCCTACCTCAGGGCACTTATCACCTCTCACTCCATCACGTTCTCTCAGGCCTTCAATGCTGCTAGACAGGTTCCCTCCTTTAACAAAGCATGTAAATGCTGCCAAAGTGATGGAATAAACATCAGTCTTCAAATGATATTCTTCTTTTTCTTCTTCTTCTTCTTCTTCATTATTATCATTGTCGTCGTTGTAGTCATCATCATCATCATCATCATCGTCATCATCGTCGTTGTTGTTGTGATGTATTAATGTGAAGTTATGGAGTTAAATGATGTAAAATAATTGTATGACTCATATCACACTGTAGCACCATGGTGGCTTCAGGAAATGAATTATCATATGAAGACAGTGAGAAGCAGGCACTGCTGATTTATTTACGTGTGTATGTGTGTGTGTGTGTGTGTGTGTGTGTGTGTGTGTGTGTGTGTGTGTGAGTGAGTCAGTTCATCTGCGTCAGTGTGTGAAGGTGTGCCTGAGGGAAGCAGAAGGTTGTGTAACAGTATGTTGCAGTGTGTGTGTGTGTGTGTGTGTGTGTGTGTGTGTGTGTGTGTGTGTGTGTGTATTCGAAGTCTTGTCAAGGTGTAAAATCAGATTGGGACAGTTTATCAAAGATTTTATAATATATTCCATTTAAACAACCACAGCATGAAGGAATGGCAAGAGAAGAAAGGAAACAGAAACAAAAATAAAGAAAAAAGACAGATAATAGTTCAAGCTCCACCCACATCCAGTCAAAGAGCAAAAACCTTTTATATAATTTAATGTAGGAGTTTCCAAAAACACAAAAAAATTCACAGACACACACACACACACACACACACACACACACACACACACACACACGCACACACACACACTGTAAGATGTAGTGTGTGCTTTCCTACACAGGAATAATAATGTGGTTCAGGCATCCTCCATTAGCACATTGTTCAATAGTAGCACAGATGGGGGGGACTCTGTTTACACTTACACATACACACACAAAATAGTGAGTACACTCTCAGAGCCGTGGGCTGCCACACACATTGGGGCACCCAGAGAGCAGTTAAAGGTTAGATGCTTTGTTCAAGGGCACTTCAGTCATGAGGGTAGAGGAAGGGAGGGTGCTGCTCAGTACCTCACCACCACATATTTTCCTGCTGGTTTGGGAATTGATAAGTGTTGACACTGGAGACTCCTGCAGTACATTTTGCATAATCACATTAAATCTTATGTAACCTTGTTTCATACATGGATTAGCTGTCACCATGGAAACAATGTACAAACTAGATTCCAAAAAAGTTGGGACACTATACATTTCATCAGTTCGTTTTCTGTAAGCACTTAATCCTAATTAGGGTCACAGGGAGGCTGGTGCCCATCCCAGCTGACTCCGGGCAAGGGCACAGTACACTCTGGACAGCTTGCCAGGCCATCGCAGGGCGGAAACACACAGACGGCTTTGCAGCCTACTCTTGTCGAAAGTCAGCAATAGTTCTTTTACATGCCTCACACCATAGACAGTGAGACATGGCTGGCCTTTGATAACCCAGATAGCTGCACTGGGGGGACAGTGACAAGCTTGTGGAGAGTGGGACTCAAATCAGCGATCCAGTGCCCTATACCACGAGGCCACCACTGCCCCTGGACACTATACAAATTGTGGATAAAAACGGAGTGCAATGATGTGAAGGTGTCAAATTTCAATATTTTATTCTGAATAGTACATAGATGACAAGATCAAAAGTTTAAGAAAAAAATGTTAATTTTAAATGTTATAGTGTCAACAAATCTCAAAAAAGTTGGGGCAAGGCAATTTTCACAACTGTGAGGCATCCCCTATTTCTCTTACAGCAGTCTGCAAATGTCTGGGGACCAAGGAGACAAGTTTTTCAAGTTTAGAAATAGGAATGCTGTCCCATTCTTGTCTAATACAGGCCTCGAACTGTTCAACTGTTTTGGGCCTTCTTTGTTGCAGCTTCCTTTTTATGTTGCGCCAAATGTTCTCTATAGGTGAAAGATCTGGATTGCAGGCTGGCCATTTCAATACCCGGATCATTTTCCTATGCAGCCATGATGTTGTAATTAATGCTACATGTGGTCTGGCATTATCATGTTGAAAAATGCAAGGTCTTCTCTAGAAGAGACGACGGCTGGATGGGAGCATATATATGCTCTAGAAGAGACGACGTCTGGATGGGAGCATATATATATATATATATATATATATATATATATATATATATATATATATACTCCCATGGACCCACCACCCGTGGGAGGAGTTTTAGGGGTCGGTTGCAGTGTGAGTTGGGTGGCAGCCAAAGGCATGGGTTCTGTCGGACTGATCCTCGGCTGCTTACTCTGACCTTCGGGACATGGAATGTCACCTCTCTGGCGGGAAAGGAGCCTGATTTGGTGCATGAGGTGGAGAGATACCGACTAGATATAGTCGGGCTCACCTCAACGCATAGCTTGGGCTCTGGAACCATCCATCTCGAAAGAGGCTGGACCTTCTTCTATTCTGGAGTTGCTCATGGGGAGAGGCGGCGAGCCGGTGTGGGTATTCTTGTTGCCCCCGTCTCGGTGCCCAAATGTTGGGGTTCTCCCCGGTTGACAAAAGGGTAGCTTCCCTCCGTCTTCGGGTGGGGGGACGGATCCTGACTGTTATTTGTGCTTATGCACCAAATGACAGTTCAGAGTACCCACCCTTTTTGGAGTCTTTGGGGGGGGGGGTTGGAGAACGCTCCCTCGGGAGACTCGCTCGTTGTCTTGGGAGACTTCAACGCCCATGTGGGCAACGATAGTGTGACCTGGAAGGGTGTGATCGGTAGGTACGGCCTCTCCAGTATGAATCCGAATGGTGTGTCGTTGTTGGACTTCTGTGCTCGTCATAGTTTGTCTATCACGAACACCATGTTCGAACATAAGGGTGTCCATAAGTGCACTTGGCACCAGGACACCCTAGGTCGCAGTTCGATGATTGACTTTGTAGTCGTGTCATCGGACTTGCGACCATATGTTCTGGACACTCGGGTGAAGAGAGGAGCTGAGCTGTCTACCGATCACTACCTGGTGGTGAGTTGGCTTCGGTGGTGTGGGAGGTTGCCTTCCAGACCTGGCAGGCCCAAGCGTGTAATCAGGGTCTGCTGGGAACGTTTGGCGGAGCCCTCTGTCCGAGAGGCCTTTAACTCCCACCTCCGGCAGAGCTACAACCACGCCCGGAGGAGGCGGGGACATGGAATCTGAATGGGCCATGTTTCGTGCCTCCATTGCTGAGGCGGCAGCCCATAGCTGTGGCCGTAAGGTCGCCGGTGCTTGTCGTGGCGGTAATCCCGAACCCGGTGGTGGACACCTGCGGTGAAGGGGGCCGTCCAGCTGAAGAAGGAGGCCTATCGGGTTTTATTAGCCTGTGGGACTCCTGAGGCAGCAAACGGGTACCGGCAGGCCAAACGTGCTGCAGCCGAGGCTGTCGCAGATGCAAAATCTCGGGCGTGGGAGGAGTTCGGTGAGGGCCTGGAGAGTGATTATCGGTTGGCCTCAAAAGGTTCTGGGCCACCATCCGACGCCTCAGGAGGGGGAAGCAGTTCTTCACAAACACTGTTTACGGTGGAGGTGGGGAGCTGCTTACCTTGACTGGGGATGTTGTTGAGAGGTGGAGGGAATACTTTGAGGACCTTCTCAATCCCACCAACACGCCCTCCGTGGAAGAGGAAGACCCTGGGGGTTCGGGTGAGGGTCCGCCCATCACTGGAGTGGAGGTCACTGAGGTAGTCAAAAAGCTCCTCGGTGGTCGAGCTCCGGGGTTGGACGAGATCCGCCCGGAATATCTCAGGACTCTGGATGTTGTTGGACTGTCTTGGTTGACACGTCTCTGCAACATCGCGTGGTCATCGGGGGCTGTACCTCTGGATTGGCAAACTGGGGTGGTGGTCCCAATTTTTAAGAAGGGGGACCGGAGGGTGTGTTCCAATTATCGGGGAATTACACTCCTCAGCCTACCTGGGAAAGTCTATGCAGGGGTACTAGAGAGGAGGATCCGACCGATAGTCGAACCTCGGATTCAGGAGAAACAATGTGGTTTTCGTCCTGGCCGCAGCACTCTTGACCAACTCTATACACTCCACAGGATTCTGGAGGGGGCATGGGAGTTTGCCCAATCTGTCCACATGTGCTTTGTGGATTTGGAGAAGGCTTTCGACCGTGTCCCTCGAAAGATCTTGTGGGGCGTGCTCCGACTGTACGGCGTTCCGGATCCGTTGCTACGAGCTATTCGGTCGCTGTATCACCGGAGCCAGAGTTTGGTCCGTATTGGTAACAGCAGCTCGGATTCGTTTCCGGTGGGAGTTGGAGTCCGCCAAGGCTGTCCTTTGTCACCGATTCTGTTCATAATTTTTATGGGCAGAATTTCTAGGCGCAGTCGAGGCGATGAGGGGTTCTGGTTCGGTGGCCATCGGATATCGTCTCTGCTTTTTGTGGATGATGTTGTCCTTTTGGCTTCATCAAGTCGGGCCCTCCAGCTCTCATTGGAGCTATTCGCAGCTGAGTGCGAAGCAGCCGGGATGAAGATCAGTACCTCCAAGTCCGAGGCCATGGTTCTCAGTCGGACAATGGTGGAATGCACCCTCTGGGTCGGGGATGAGGTCCTGCCCCAAGTGGAGGAGTTTAAGTATCTTGGGGTCTTGTTTACGAGTGAGGGAAGGATGGAGCGAGAGATCGACAGACGGATCGCTGCAGCCTCTGCTGTTAAGCGGTGCCTGTACCGGTCCGTCGTGGTGAAAAAGGAGCTGAGCCGCAAGGCGAAGCTCTCAATTTACCAGTCGATCTACGTTCCAACCCTCACCTATGGTCACGAGCTTTGGGTAATGACCGAAAGAACAAGATCACGGATACAAGCGGCTGAAATGAGCTTTCTTCGCCGGGTGGCGGGTTCTCCCTTAGAGATAGGGTGAGAAGCTCCGCCATCCGGGAGA
Organism: Plotosus lineatus; assembly: GCA_024760905.1. Classification (NCBI taxonomy): domain Eukaryota; kingdom Metazoa; phylum Chordata; class Actinopteri; order Siluriformes; family Plotosidae; genus Plotosus; species Plotosus lineatus. Next base: position 356,967 of record CM045749.1, read on the forward strand.
GCTCGGAGTAGATCCGCTGCTCCTCCGCATTGAGAGGGGCCAGTTGAGGTGGCTCGGGCATCTGGTTAGAATGCCCCTGGGCGCCTCCCTGGTGTGGTGTTTCGGGCATGTCCAACCGGGAAGAGACCGGGTCGACCTAGAACACGCTGGAGGGACTATGTCTCTCGGCTTGTCTGGGACCGCCTCGGTGTCCCCGGGAGAGTTGGAGGAAGTGGCTCGGGAGAGGGATGTCTGGACCTCTTTGCTAAGGTTGCTGCCCCCGCGACCCGACCCTGGACTAAGCGGAAGAAGATGAGATGAGATGAGAGGAGATATATATATATATATATATATATATATATATATATATATATATATATATATATATATATATATATATATACACACACACACACACACACACATATATATATATATATATATATATATATATATATATATATATATATATATGTGTGTGTGTGTGTGTGTGTGTGTGTGTGTGTGTATATATATATATATATATATATCTCCTTCCATAGGAGAGTGCTCAATACTTTTTGGTAGAGCAAATAACAATAAAAATAAAAGGACAGGACAAAGACTTTCTATTGAAACTCCATTTATCACTACAGATCTGTTTCGAGGGGTGGTGAAACCATCCTCTCTCTTCAGGTGATTACATACAGAAGAATGATTACAAAGTGCTGGGGCGGTACTATGTCAATGAACATGGCGTCCTCTAGATGGGGTGGTGTTCATTATGTATTCGGGGGCGGGTTCTCTTAAATATTGGTATCGATACATGCATATATGTGCATACATTTTTTTACATGCCCGTGAACTCATATATGTACACACATATATATATATATATATAGGTATCCACACATACACACTTACATACACGCATATATATATATATATATATATATATATATATATATATATATATATATATATATATATATACACGTACACATGCACATACATATCCATATATTTATATATACATATATCTAAATATGTACACACACACACACACACATATATATATATATATATATATATATATATATATATATATATATATATATATATATACACACTAGTATATATACATACATATATCTACATATATATGCACACGTACATTCACGTGCGTATACACATACATACACAAGTATATATAATGTTTAGATAGGGGGCAGTGGTGGTCTAGTGGTATAGGGCGCTGGATCGCTGGTCCAAAGGTTGGGGGTTCGAGTCCCACTTTCTACAAGGTTGTCACTGTCCCCCCCCCCAGTGCAGCTAACTGGGTTATCAAAGGCGGGCCATGTCTCTCACTGTCTATGGTGAGAGGCATGTAAAAGAACCATTGCTGACTTTCGTAAAGAGTAGGCTGCAAAGCCGTCAGCGTGTTTCTGTCCCTTGCTAAAAGGGTTGTGTCAGGAAGGGCATCTGACGTAAAACCCTCTGCCAAATCAAATGTGCGAATCAGATGATCCGCTGTGGCGACTCCTGAGTAAAAGGGAAAAAGCCGAAAGGACGACAGACATATAATGTTTAGATACAGATTGATACAATCAAATACTTAGTGTACTTAAGGGGGTGTGTTGCATAATAATGATTTCTTCCTGTGTCGACATGAAGTTACGAGTTCATTTCTTTTATTTAATGAAGACAGTTCAGGTCATTATATATACATATATATATACCTTTCTGCACTGATGGTGCTTTTCCAAATGTGCAAGCTGCCCGAGCCACATGGACTCATGCAACCCCATACCATCACAGATGCAGGCTTCTGAACTGAGCGCTGATAACAGCTTGGGTTGTTGTCCTCTTTAGTTCGAATGACATGGCGTCCCAGTTTTCCAAGAAAGAACTTCAAATCATGATTCATCTGACCACAGAATGGTTTTCCACTTTGCCACGCTCCATTTTAAATGACCCCCGGCCCAGAGAAAATGCCTGCGCTTCAGGGTCCTGTTTAGAAATGGCTTGTTCTTTGTACTGTAGAGTTTCAGCTGGCGATGGCAGATGGCACGGTGGATTGAGTTCACCGACAATCATTTCTGGAAGTATTGCTGAGCCCATTCTGTGATTTCCCTTACAGTAGCATTCCTGTTTGTTATGCAGTGCCTTTTAAGGACCCAACGATCATAAGCATACAAGTATGTTTTTTTTCGGCCTTGGCATTTACACACAGAGATTGTTCCAGATTCTCTGAATCTTTGGATGATGTCATGCAGTGTAGATGATGATAACTTCAAACTCTTTGCAATTTTTTGCTGGGAAACACCTTTCTGATATTGCTTCACTATCTTTCTGTGCAACATTGGAGGAATTGGTGATCCTCTACACATTTTCGCTTCTGAGAGACACGGCCACTCTGAGAAGCTCTTTTTCTACTCAGTCATGTTACCAATGAATGTCATTAGTGGTAAATGGTCTTCCAGCTGTTTGTTCTTAGTGCAATTGTCTTTTCCAGCCTCTTATTACTACCTGTCCCAAATTTTTTGAGATTTGTTTACACCGTGAAATTTAAAATCAACATATTTTCCCTTAAAATTATACATTTTTTAGTTTAAACTTGTGACTCTGTCATTTATGTTCTATTCAGAATAAAATATTGAAATTTGGCACTTCCACATCATTGCATTCAGTTTTTATTCACAATTTGTATAGAGTCCCAACTTTTCTGAAATCCAGTTTGTAAGAGAGAGACGAGCTGTGGGCCTCCTCAGCCCTAATGTAATGGATCCCTAGACAACCGAGACATTATAAGTCATTCCTAACCTCTGCCTAAACAAATTGATACATTGACAGAGTTTGTCTCATTCCCATTATCTGGATATTCACCTATCGGTCAGTCATAAATTATGTGTCCAAACTCTCATTGGACAAATGACTCAGTCTCTGTCTGCCCCCCACCCCCACCCCCCACCCACCCCCCAGGTGTACCTGCTTTGCTCCCATCAGTATACTTCCATAATTAAACGGAGAGATGGAGTGTTTCACAGTTTTGCTGCAGGATATGAATGAATGAAGGTGACTCAGGAACAAGGGTCTGAAAGATAAAGAAAAAAGAGACAGAAATGAAAAGAGAACAAGGGTAGATTTATATCAGTAGAATGAATTCTGGATTTTCAACTACATGAGAGAAACATTTGTGAATGAACTGAAAGAAAGGGAGAGGGCCAGAGAGAGGGGAAAGACATTGTGAAGTAGGAGAGAGTGAAAAAAAGAGAAAGTGAGTGTGTGTGTGTGTGTTTGTGTGTGTGTGTGTGTGTGTGTGTGTGAGAGAGAGAGAGAGAGAGAGAGAGAGAGAGAGTGAGGAGTGTGTGTGTCAGAGACAAACATTAAAAAAAAACTACTTTATTTTTACACAAAAAAGAAACACTTGTTTGCAAAACATGAAACAATATGAATACATTAAAGAAATATTAGCGTAGAAACCAAACACACACACACACATAAATAAATAAATGTCTGTCTTCCATTCGACTTTTTCCCTTTTACTCAGGAGTCGCCACAGCGAATCATCTGATTCGCATGTTTGATTTGGCAGAGGTTTTTACGTCGGATGCCCTTCCTGTCACAACCCTTTTAGCAAGGGACAGAAACACGCTGACGACTTTGCAGCCTACTCTTTACGAATGTCAGCAATTGTTCTTTTACATGAACCTCTCACCATAGACAGTGAGAGACATGGCCCGCCTTTGATAACCCAGTTAGCCGCACTGGGGGGGGGGGCAGTGACAACCTTGTGGAGAGTGGGACTCGAACCCCCAACCTTTGGATCAGCGATCCAGCACCCTATACCACTAGACCACCACTGCCCCTAAATAAATAAATAAATAAATAAATACCATAAATGATGTAATAAGCACCCACTGCACCCCACCACAAGTTTTGGATCTTACGTCTAATAACTGCCCATGTGTACTGGGAGCAAAATCGTAGATCAAACTTACCAATTTTATTGGATCAGTCTCTGTAACCGTAAAATGAGACGTTCACTGCCTGTAAAACAAGTTTACAAGGGTATTTCAAGACCCCTTGCCACTGCGGAATGTCTATAATGTTCATCAGTAACAACACATTTGATCGTTCCACCATGCTTTACAAAACAGGAAAATATTTTTCTGTGTTCTCTTGGTAAATGTTCAACAACCGATGAACCATTAGAAACTGCTACCACAAAACTATGGGATGCTCTGAATGAATGCAGCGATGAGCCAGATATCAGAAAGTGATGATGAGGATTTTTCCCCCGATTATCCCGCTGACTAACTTCATAAATTGAAGCAGGTTCCTGGCCATGTGCTTTTATTTAAAAGTTCGTTTGATTGGTTCAATGTGCCATGTACTAAAGTTGATATTCGTGTTGATTGGCTCGGTTTTAAATGTTTAAAGGAACAGCACCGGGAGGGAAAAGTATTTAAAAAAATAAAAAAATAAATAACACTCTCTCTCTCTCTCTCTCTCTCTCTATATATATATATATATATATATATATATATATATATATAGAGAGAGAGAGAGAGTTAGTTAGTTAATATAAATTAAAAATTTATATAAATATAAATAAATTATATTATATATATATATATATATATATATATATATATATATATATATATATATATATACTAGTCCTTCTCAAAAAATTAGCATATTGTGATGAAGTTCATTATTTTCTGTAATGTGCTGATAAAAAATAAACTTTCATATATTTTAGATTCATTGCACACCAACTGAAATATTTCAGGTCTTTTATTGTTTTAATACTGATGATTTTGGCATACAGCTCATGAAAACCCAAAATTCCTATCTCAAAAAATTAGCATATTTCGTCTGACCAATTAAAAAAAGTGTTTTGAAAACAAAAAAGTCAACCTTCAAAATAATTATGCTCATTTATGCACTCAATACTTCGTCGGGAATCCTTTTGCAGAAATGACTGCTTCAATGCGGCGTGGCATGGAGGCAATCAGCCTGTGGCACTGCTGAGGTGTTATACAGGCCCAGGATGCCTCGATAGCGGCCTTAAGCTCATCCACAGTGTTGGGTCTGGTGTCTCTCAACTTTCTCTTCACAATATCCCACAGATTCTCTCTGGGGTTCAGGTCAGGAGAGTTGGCAGGCCAATTGAGCACACTAATACCATGGTCAGTAAACCATTTAGCAGTGGTTTTGGCACTGTGAGCAGGTGCCAGGTCGTATTGAAAAATGAAAATCTTCATCTCCATAAAGCTTTTCAGCAGATGGAAGCATGAAGAGCTCCAAAATCTCCTGATAGCTAGCTGCATTGACCCTGCAGTGGACCAACACCAGCAGCTGACATGGCACCCCAGACCATCACTGACTGTGGGTACTTGACACTGGACTTCAGGCATTTTAGCATTTCATTCTCCCCAGTCTTCCTCCAGACTCTGGCAGCTTAATTTCTGAATGACATGCAAAATTTGCTTTCATCTGAAAAAAGTACTTTGGACCACTGAGCAACAGTCCAGTGCTGCTTCTCTGTAGCCCAGGTCAGGCGCTTCTGCCACTGTTTCTGGTTCAAAAGTGGCTTGACCTGGGGAATGCAGCACCTCTAGCCCAGTCCACTGCTTCCACGGGACCCATAAGGTCTGGAATCAGCCCTTCTCCACAATCTTCCTCAGGGTCCGGTCACCTCTTCGGGTTGTGCAGCGTTTTCTGCCACACTTTTTCCTTCCCACAAACGTCCCAATGAGGTGCCTTGATACGGCACTCTGGGAACAGCCTATTCGCTCAGAAATTTCTTTGTGTCTTACCCTCTTGCTTGAGGGTGTCAATGATGGCCTTCTGGACAGCACTCAGTTCGGCAGTCTTACCCATGATTGCGGTTTTGAGTAATGAACCAGGCTGGGAGTTTTTAAAAGCCTCAGGAATCTTTTGCAGGTGTTTAGAGTTAATTGGTTGATTCAGATGATTAGGTTAATAGCTCGTTTAGAGTACCTGAACATGATATGCTAATTTTTTGAGATAGGAATTGTGGGTTTTCATGAGCTGTATGCCAAAATCATCAGTATTAAAACAATAAAAGAACTGAAATATTTCAGTTGGTGTGCAATGAATCTAAAATATATGAAAGTCTAATTTTTATCAGTACATTACAGAAAATAATGTACTTCATCACATTATGATAATTTTTTGAGAAGGACTAGTATAAATAAATAACTCCAGAGGGCTCATTCTGGGAGACTGGAATGTCCGAACACTTCTGGACTGAGCTGGCACACCGAGACCAGAGAGAAGGACAGCGCTTGTTGCAAAGGCGCTCCAGCGATACCGGATAGACATTGCTGCACTCAGCGAAACACGTCTTGCGGATGAAGGATCCCTGAGAGAAGAAGGAGGTCGATACACTTTCTTCTGGAAAGTAAAGTCGCAATCTGAGGACAGGAACCATGGTGTTGGGTTTGCCATTAGAACAGCACTGCTGAAGGACATACCAGCCCTGCAGTAAGAATGAGCGTCCGTCTCATGACATTGCGCATTCCTCTCAGCAAGGTCAGACACCTCACAGTCATCAGTGCATATGCTCCTACGCTCACCAGTCCAGATGAAGACAAAGAGTAGTTCTATGAACACTTTGACAAGGTCATTAGGTCAACTTCACAGAGTGACAAACTTGCTGTGCTAGGCGATTTCAACGCTAGAGTAGGAAGAGACCACAGCAGCTGGAAAGGCGTTCTGGGCAGACACGGTGTAGGCAAAATCAGTGAAAACGGCCTGCTCCTCCTTAGCAAGTGTGCAGAACACAGCCTTTGTATCACCAACACCTTGTTCAGGATGGCAGACAAGTAGAAAACCACCTGGATGCACCCACGGTCTAAAAACTGGCACATGATTGACTTTGTTATTGTATGCCAACGTGACATCAGGGATGTCCAAATGACCCGTGCCATGAGAGGTTCTGAATGCTGGACTGATCACAGGCTGCTCAGGGCTGTAATGTCACTGTACATCACTCTGCCTTACAGAAACCAACCCAAGATTTTCAGGGCCTCCTACAACGTTACCAGGCTGAACAACCCAATCCATCTGGCAAAGTTCCAAGAAGCACTTGATGGAAAACTCAAAGATGGTCTGACCTCCAAAAGCAGCTCCGAAAATTGGCCCTCTAGACTGCATGAAGACTGGTTTGATGAAAACAATGACATGATCAGAGAAGCCCTCCATGCTAAAAGCAAGGCCTACATCAAGTGGCAGAATGATTCATGCTCAGTCTCTAAGTGTGAAAGATTTAAAACTCTGAAGGCAAAGGTCCAGTCTGACCTTCGAATGATGCAGGACCAGTGGTGGCAGAATAAAGTCACCGAAGTCCAGCACTATGTAGATACCTACAACTCTAACAAATTCTTCAGCGCTTTGAAGACTGTTTTTGGCCCCTCCACCTCAGGCTGCTCACTGTTGTTGTCCTCGGATGGTTCTGCCCTCATCAAAGACCAAGAGGGCTTGAACAGGCGCTGGCAAGAGCACTTCAGTAACCTGCTTAACCGACCTTCATCAGTTGACGCAGACGCACTGAACCAGATTCCCCAGCAGCCAGTGCAAGACCCGCTTGCAGAACCCACGACAATACATGAAATCAAAAGGATGATCCATCAGACAAATTCGGCAGAGCGTCGGGAAAAGATGCCATTCCTGCCGAGATCTACAAAGCGGCAGGCCCCAACGCCCTCAAAGCCTTTCATGATGTCCTGCTGAATATCTGGGAAGAGGAGGTGATGCCTGATGACTTCCATGATGCCCTGATTGTCTCCCTCTACAAGAACAAGGGAAGCAAATCTGACTGTGGGAACCACAGGGGCATCTCCCTCCTCTCTGTTACAGGGAAGATCTTTGTCAGAGTCATGCTCAACAGACTTATTAGAGCAAAACCTGCCAGAAGCAGTGTGGCTTCAGGCCTGGCAGAAGTACTGTTGATATGATCTTTGCCATGAGACAACTTCAGGAAAAGTGCATTGAACAAAATATGCCCCTATTCTCTGTCTTCATAGATCTGACTAAGGCATTTGATACAGTCAATAGAGAGGTCCTCTGGACAGTCCTAGAACATATTGGATGTCTGCCAAAGTTTGTATCAATGATCAGGCTTTTCCACGATGGCATGACTGGCCAGGTCCTCTCCAGCAGGAATGTGTCAGAAGCCTTCACAATCAGCAACAGTGTGAAGCAGGGCTGTGTCCTAGCTCCAGTCCTGTTAAATGTGTTCTTCACCTGCATGTTGTCCCATGCTGTGCGAGACCTGGAGAATGAGGTCTATATTCGCTTCCGTTTGGATGGCTCCCTATTTGACCTGCGTCATCTCACTGCCAAGATAAAGAGCCTGCAAACTCTACTTCAAGAGGTCCTCTTTGCTGATGACTGCGCTCTTGTGGCCCACACAGAATTCGACCTGCAGATGATACTGGAAAGCTCCTCTGAGGCCTCCAAACTCTTCGGCCTGACTGTCAGTCTCAGCAAGATGGAAATGCTTCACCAACCTGTACCAAACACCCACCCACCTGCACCCAGCATTGTCATCGACAACAAACCACTTGCCAATGTTAAACATTTCAAGTACCTGGGAAGCACCATTTCCTGTGATGGCTCCCTGGACAAAGAAATCACTTATAGGATTGGCAAGGCTAGCCAGGCGCTGGGCAGACTCTGCACCCGAGTGCTCAATCAACACCATATACGGCAATCAACAAAACTGAAGGTCTACAATGCTGTGGTACTCCCATCCCTTCTCTACAGTTGTGAAACATGGACACTGTATCGCAGACATGTCAAAAAGCTGGAGAACTTCCACATGCAAGCTCTTCGCTCCATCCTCAGAATCAGCTGGCAGGACTACGTCTTCCGCATTTCTGGGTCTGGCTGAAAGTTCACTCCGAACAGAATATTCTGGTCACATGAACCCAGTGGAGAATGAGCAGCTCAAGCAGGCATTGTCCACCCATGGACTCCTGTTGGGCCAACATAACTCCACTCTGCACCAGGTTTTGGGCAGCCTTCAACAACTGACCTCCAGCTCAGCTCGATGGAAGGTTTGACACCATTTCCCCTCAGCTCACTACCCGGACCTCGCCCAATGACCCTTTGCTTTCCTCGCCAGCAGCAGCACCAGCCCTGTTCACCACACGCCAAGAGCCACTCATCCACATGCTGGCAAGGTATTCAGGAACTATAGGCACATTGTCTCAGTTCCTCCATCAGTGCTCACTTGTCTTCAGTCAGCAGCCGCTCACATACACCACAAACCAAGTGAAGACCGTGTTTGTTATGAGCCTGCTGACGGATCAAGCCTCGTCTTGCGCATGAGCAGTTGCCATCCATATCCCGGATTTATGCTCACACTACAACCGAATCATGCTTGAAATGAAAAGAGTTTTTGATCACCCGGCAAAAATAGGGGAAATGAGCAGCCAGCTGTTACTTATCAAACAAGGTTTACAGCTGGTATGGGAATACACAATAGCCTTCCGGATCCTCATCATAGAAAGTGGCTGGACTGACCCTGTGCTCTGAGGAGCATTTGTTAAAGGTCTGACCGATAGGCTGAAGGACAAGTTGCTGCGCAGGATGAGCCAGCTACTCTTGAGGACCTAATCATGCAATCTATCTGGTTGGATAATAGACCATAAACCATTAAAAAATCAGGGCGTTCATCAGAGCCTGTGTCACCTGTGCCCGAAACAAGTCTTCTCACCGTGCACCAGTGAGTCTCCTACAACCCTTGCTCGTACCTCATCACCCCCGAGTGCACATTCGCATTGGACTTTGTCACGGGCCTACCTCCATCCGAAGGCAACACTGTCATCTTGACCATAGTGGACCGCATTTGAGTCTATTTGAATCCATTTGAGTCCATTTTGTTCCCCTACTCAAGCATCCATTGGCTATGGAGACAGCTGGCCTACTGTTTCAACACGTATTCTGCCTCCATGAGATCCACCAGGACAGTGTTTCCGACTGAGGCCCCCAGTTCACATCCAGGGTATGGAAAGAGTTTTGCAACACCCTAGGAGTTTCCAGCAGCTTGACCTCCGGCTACCACCCACAATCTAACCATCAGATGGAGTGAGCTAATCAGAGACTGGAATCCTCCCTGCGTTGCATTGCCTCCTGTCTCCCATCCTCCTGGTCCACACACCTACCATGGATTGAGTCCTCCTATAACTCCCTGGTCTGCACCGCCACTGGTATGTCTCCCTTCATGGTGATCAATGGGTTCCAACTCCACTTTTCCCCAGTCAGAAGACCAACGTGGCTGTCCCCTCAGTTCAGGCCCTTTTCCACAGAGCACACTGGGTCCCAAAGGAAGCTCATGCTGCCCTGGAGAGGTTGGCTGCCAGGAATCAGTGGATCGCCGGTCATCATTGGACGCTGGCATTGGTCTATAAGGTTGGGCAGCAGGTTTGGCTCTCCTCCAGAGACCTTCCCCTTCATGCTGATTCCAAGAAAATGGCTTCCTAAGCACATCGGTCTGTACACTATCGATAGAATTTCAACACCAGTGCCGTCCGGCTGAAACTCCCAGTGGCTCTCAAGGTGCATCCTGTGTTCCATGTCTCCCTAATGAAACCCATGGTGGAAAGCCCCCCTTCATGTGTTGATGGACACATGGCTGACTCGGTCGACTGCATACTTGATGTCTGCAGGCAATGTTTTGGATACCAGTACCTGGTGGATTGGGAAGCTTATGGTCTCAAGGAATGCTCGTGGATCCCTCAATCCCTGATTCTGGATTCTGACCTGCTGTCCGAGTTCTACAGCAGGTTCCCAGATAAGCCTGGTCAGACACCAGGTGGCGTCCCTTTGGGGGGTACTGTTATGGTGTGTGTTTTGGGGGACTTTGAATTTGGCGGCTTTTCAAACTCTGTCTTCTCCACAGCGGTGCAGGCTCTGACAGAGGGGGGGAGAGAGAGAGAGAGAGAGAGAGAGAGAAAGAGAGATATTTTAATTTTTAAAAAGTACTTTATTTTAATACAAAAAGAAACACTAGTTAGTAAAGCATGGACAGAAAGAGTACATGCAATTAATTAATGTAAAAAATAAACACAATACATGCAGAAAAATAAATAAATAGATAGAAAAATCAAAAAGTAAAAATAAAATAAATAAATATATAATGATGCAACAAGAAAAACACCACCAGATTTAACCCCCTTGATCTCAACAGAAAAAGTATTTTATGATCAGTCAGTTCCTCTAACCCAATATTGGTGCAAACAGCAGCTTCTCTTCCTTCACAGAACATAAACCATCATTTACACACCACACTTTCTCAAAAGACTCCGAGTCTTTCATCAAACTATAATAATTATAATATAATTATAATAAACTATAATAATTAAAATCAACCATGCACCTGCTCTTTATCATTCTAATTAAAATTGTTTTTATATCACAATCCAGTGAGCCCTCCACTTTTCTTCTCCTGCTCAGATAGCTGGCCATTTTTGATTGTCCCAGTAGACAGTTGAGCAGTTGGCACTTGGCCTTCTGTTTTTGTTGATACCTAAAACCCAGAATAAAAATGTGCCGAGTAAAAACCACAACATACGCACAGAACAGCCTTGTTAACAACATAAACAGAACCTGCAGCCTGCTGCAGTCCAGGAAACGGTGGAACAAAGTCTCTCTGAGGGAACAGAACAAACACCTTTCATCAACACCTGGATTTAAAATGCACACAAAACCATTAACAGCCACAGGTCCATATAAAATCCTCCACTGTAAGGCTCCAACCCTTTCTGTTAACAGTGGTTTGTATAGCCTTTTGTACAGTCTGGTTTCAAACCCTGGTGGACCCTCCATGGTGTGTCAGTCCAACCCTTTAGTTTCTCTTTATTTAACACTTTTACCATCAGTCTGTAGATTATTTTATCTGATGCATTACACAACTGTATAGGTCCTGACACACCATGTTCTAAAAATCAACCAGAGCAGTCCTTAAAATCCAGGGCGAGGCTGTCAACGGGAAAGGGGTCCATATCTCCGGGGGGTAAAACACTGTCGGTTCGGGAGACGATGCTGGAGTGTTCTTCCGGGGAGAGCTGGTCCTTCCAGTGCCTTCGCATGTTTTCTAGGCGTCTCACCGAAGAAATCCCGACATCAGCAGAGAGCGGAGTGGCGTCCTCTAGCTGTGGACCACACAGGTCAAACACGTGACCGCTGCAAACTTCTTTGCGACGGACGGCCCCGCAGTCTGTCGCACATTAAAACGGGTCCCACAGACAACAGGTTCCTTTAAAATCCAGAAATGTGAGTTGTGTGTCTGTGATCTGTTCTTTTTGAAAAGTCCACAGATTTTAAAAAGACTTTGATAAAACTGTGGAAAAACTTTGATGTCGTGTTTGCTTAAGTCAATTAAAAAGAGAGAGTCCTGCAGTCCCGGCTCCCAGCACCGGGCTAAAACTGTGCATGCTGTGGGCCTCCACACCAGGTCTCTCAGTCTGGTCAGCACTCTCTGGATGAATTAGACCCTAAATGTTGCTGCTCTGCTGGCCAGATGTATGAGACTTTGTCCCCCTTCCTCTTTGGTGAAGAAGAGGACAAGCTGTGGGACCCAGTGCAACTTGTCCTGGAAACAGCTGATGATCTCAGCCTTGGCTTTCACGAGAATGGTCCCAGGGGGGTCCATGCAAGAGAGACGGTGGCACAGCATGGAAGCCACCAGATTATTAATAATTAAAACTCGACCTTTAAAAGACATTTTAGGTTAAATCCATTTCCATTTTTTGAGCCTCCCTTGCACTTTCTCTAAAACATTTTCCCAATTTTTATTTACATTATTTCGATCGCCATGGTAGATTCCCAGGTACTTGATCCCACCTTTTTCCCAGGTGAGACCGCCCAGCAGGACGAGACCTCACGGCTCATCCCCCACCCACAGAGCTTCACTTTTTCCTCAGTTTACCTTGCCTGATGAAATTTGGCTAAAATCTTTAAAAGTATTGGGAAAACGTGTCTCTGATTGTTAACGGCAATAATAAGTTCATCTGCATAAATGGACAGTTTAAAAGCCAAATTGCAGTCCAGGACATTAAAACCAGAGCAACCTGTTCTGAGTCAGTGCAAGAGAGGCTCTATTGCAAAGGAGTACAGCATGCCCAACAGGGGGCAACCCTGCCTGATACCCCTCTGCTCTTTAAATAGATCGGTCAAACCACCGTTGATTTTTAATATACTCTCAATGTCTCCATACAAGGTCCGGATCCTAGCAATGAGCTGAACCCAAAACCCTCCAGTGTTTGCCAGACATATACGTATTCAACCCAATCAAATACCTTTTCCTGATCCAGAGAAATGAGACCAAGTGTCACTCCCAATGAATTTGGAGAGGTCCAAAATGTCCTGAATTAAAAAGGCATTGTCTGTTATCAGCCTGTCTCGTGCACAGTAGGTCTGGTCTACATGAATGACCTGCTCCATCACTTTCCTCAACCTGTTCATTAGGACTTTGGAAAGGAGTTTGTAGTCAGTACAGAGGAGAGGCAGTGGTGGTCTAGTGGTATAGGGCGCTGGATTGCTGATCCAAAGGTTGGGGGTTCAAGTCCCATTCTACACAAGGTTGTCACTGTCCCCCCGAGTGCAGCTAACTGGGTTATCAAAGGCGGGCCATGTCTTTCACTGTCTATGGTGAGAGGCATGTAAAAGAACCATTGCTGACTTTCGTAAAGAGTAGGCTGCAAAGTCGTCAGTGTGTTTCTGTCCCCTGCTAAAAAGGGTTGTGACAGGAAGGACATCCGACGTAAAAACCTCTGCCAAATCAAATGTGCGAATCAGAGGATTCGCTGTGGCAACTCCTGAGAAAAAACCGAAAGGAAGACAGACAGAGGAGGGACACTGATTTCCAGTTTTTCCGATTTTGTATTTCCCTCTCTTTGGCAGGAGGGTGAGAACTGCTCTCCTGTAACTCAGGGGCAACCAGCCTTTCAGCAGACTGTTCCTGAGAACGGTCAGCAGGTCCCCACCGATCAGCGCCCAGAAGGTTTCATAGAAATTGTCTGGCAGACCGTCTGTACCTGGGGCTTTCCCCGGTTTGAGGCTTTGCAGTGCCACCAACAGTTCCTTTAGGGAGATGCCAGCCTCCAGATGCCTTTTGGCATCTACTGACATCTTTGGCAGACCAGTGAGGAACATATCCAACATTTTTAGTTTCTCAGAATATTCACATTGATACAATTCATCATAGAAACCTGCTGGTTACCTGCAAATTTCTGCAGATTCCTGGAGCAGCTGTCCATCCCCAGAGTGCAGGTAGTGGATCAGCCTCCTCTGCCTGTTTTTCTTTTCCAGCCCAAAGAAAAAGTGAGAGGGAGCATCCTTTGCTTGCACAATGAAACATTGGCCAAACTTTTTATTTCAGTTTGAGCTGCTGAAACAAAACTGGGTTCGTGGTATATGATCAGGTCCTGCCGAAAACCTGTCTGTGAGCAGCACTTATTCCCTACAGGATGATATTGCTGCACTGTAACAACAAATACTGTTCTCTAGAACTAACAACCATTCACACTTAATCCAAGGGGCAATTGGAACAGCCAGTTATCCTACTCTGCATGCCTTTATACTGTGGGAGGAAACCGAAGTTCTTATAGTAAAGTCCACACAAAATACCCTCATCAAACCTGGGACTCGAAACCAGGACCTCAATGTTGTGAGGTGGGTATTGTAACCACTACAGAACATGAATAATAAACTCTAGACTTAAATGGGTTTTTATTATTTCTGTTTTTAATGCTGTTCCTCCCGATCCTGCTTACAGTGCTAGTACAGATCTGCTGATACAACTTTAATTATAATCTTGACTTTTTTTATTCCATCAAAACCCAAACCAGAAATCAGCAATCTTTCTTCTTCCGAGTCCCCAGACACATGACTCCATTTGGTGCCAGGAGCTGAACTGAAATGGTTTCTTTTTATTCTGCTGATGGAATAATATAAAAGCACAGGTGTGCATTCTTTCATTTCTTGCTGAAATGCCTGAAAGGAACAGACCTCATTTTCTACCATTGAGGCTGTGGTAGGCTGTGTGATGAACTAAAAATGAAACTGTAATCCAACACACAACAGCTGTACACATCTGTCAAAAATAAAGAAGAGCAGAAGCTTGATTAAAAAAAAATAATAATAAATAATAAATAAATAAATAAATAAATAAATGTAGACTTCGGGATCTCTGGCTCCAGGATGAATAACAAAGACTCACTGTTCTACAGCACACTCTTGTACCTTCACGCTGTTTAAATACCAGCAAAACACTACAACAGGCACAAGTGCTTGAGCAGATGAAACACAGAAACTACTGAGGTGTTCTGAGATGCCGATCAAGATTACAGCCCATCATTAACTTCATTAGGAAATATAGGGTTTTATTTCTAAATGAATTTAAAAGCAGTTTGCTCCTGCTGGACTGAAAGACTGACACTTCATATCAAACAGAGCACCCTACCCTCACACACCGTGTGTGTGTGTGTGTGTGTGTGTGCATCAAGCCAGAGATTAAATAAATTTTAAAAAGTACCCCAGAGATGTTCAGTAGATGAGGGATGCTCAGCGCAACATTCAGAATGTCAATATGGAAGTGAATGATAATAAGAATAAAACAGTGCACACCAAATAAACAATCAAACATTAAATCATACATTCATCATAATACTTAAGCCGATCGGTGTGGGGGGGGGTCATTACAGGGCAATACACACAACCATTCACATCACACTCACACCTAGGGGCAATTTGGAACATACAATTAGCCGAATCTGTTTGTCTTTATAGTGTGGGAGGAACCCAGAGAACCCAGAGGAAATCCACAGAAGCACAGGGAGAACATGCAAATTCCTCACAAAACCACTCTCACTAAGCATGGGACTAAAACCCAGGACGGTTCTTCTGTGAGGGGAATCTGCTAGCCGCTATGCCACTTAATGTTTGTGATCCAAGTAAGATCCTGACTTGACCGATGTCATAAACGAATAAACATTCACTCCTTCTCCACCTCCCTCTAGTCTCTCTTTTCAGATTCTCCTCTCTTACAGTTTGTGCCTGATACAAAATGTATATTAGAGGTACTTGAGGATGCATTGGAGATGGGGAAATTCACATATAATATATTCTTCCCTTAGCACTGATTATGTATCCAAATCCTATAAACTAGCAGTTATCAAACCTCTGGGGTGTAGGGGCTCTGGATCGAGGTAATACTTTTGTGTCAGGTCAGCTGTGCTCTGCTTAGGCAGAGTAGATAAGCACACTGGTCCTTGTCTATCTCCTAAAGCTATCACGTGTTGCCTCCAAGTGCCACACCCAGGGACGCCTCTTCAGTTGGCGGACTAAACCGCGTGAGGGGGTGAAGTCATCACTACACCACTGGGTGGACAAACTACATAGACTAGCTAATGGCCAGGGAAGAAGAGGTCCTTATTTGACCAAACAGCCATGTGAAGAGGAGTAAACCTTCTAAATCAAGAATGGAGCCCCGAATGTTCTATAACAATTGTTCTGGCAGCTCGTGCAGCCAAGCTGGTGCCAAACATTATGCTCTGCATTCCTTTGGACCCTATCAGTATGGCTGAGAGGGGGGTCTTGAAATTAGAGCAGCCCAGGATCTCTATAGTTCATGCCCAGTCTTGCGCCATGGAGCGGTCACTCCAGCCTCCTTCCCTGGGAGGACAACACAGGAGCTGTCAGTCTACAGGTTATAAGTCCACCCAATTGGCATAGGGACGGGGACGCCACAGGCCAGCTTTGAAGGTGGACGAGTTCATTGCAGCTCATTGGCCGACTACCGCATTCCTTAAGATGGGCAGCTCTCAGCCAATTGGGTGTCAGCCTGCCAATGCCTGCCTGCTTCAGTGGGTGTCTGAAGCTTAGTGTACTGTCAAAACATGACAAGCAGATGGTAAAGATAGCACCAGACAAACATAAGAAATCATGGTAGAAGACTCCAGCTCTTCATATAGCAAGCTGGAATGTGTGTACCCTACGCACAGGTCTCTCTGATGACCTTCACATCGTGGAAGACACCAAGAAAATGGCCATTATTGACAGAGAGCTCTCCAAGCTTGATGTCAGCATAGCAGTCCTCCAAGAACCTAGGCTTGCTTCCTGTGGCTCCCTCAGGAAATTTATACCTTCTTTTAGAAGGGAAGAAATCCAGAGGAGTCTCACCAACATGGAGCAGGCTTTCACATCAAAACAACCATTTGGCTACACTCGAGCCCCCCCTCTGGTGGCACTGAGCACTTGTTGTCCATCTGCCTCAACACTGACATAGGCCATGTCAACATCCTTTGCATCTACACACACACACTCACCTCACCAGAAGACACAAAGAGACATTTTATGGGCAGCTCGATGAGCTTATCAAGAGCTCCCCAAGAGGTGAGCCCCTCTTTCTCCTTGGTGGCTTCAAGGCCAGCGTGGGAGCTGACCATGAATCATGGCCCATGTGCTAGGCCATCATGGCACTGGGAAGATGAACGAAAATGGCCAGAGACTTTTTGAATTGTGTGCCTATCATGATCTCTGCATAACAAAAACCTTCTTTGAGTGCAAACCATCACATAAGGTGCTATGGAAACACCCCAGATCACACTGATGGCACCAACTTGATCTTGTCATCACAAGGTGATCTGCCCTAAACTGTGTCCTCAACACGTGGGGTTACCAAAGTGCAGACTGCGACACAGACCACACGCTTGTATACAGCAAAGTGTGTCTACAACTGCTCCAAGCCAAAAAGTCATCCTCTCATTAAAGGGGAAATGAAACGCCGACTAAACAAGTTGGCGGTAGTTTAAGTATAGTTTATTGAAGCAATTGTGGCTTACATTTTATATCATGAATAAACCATTGCACACACATCGGTTTTGTTTTATGTGCTTGTTGTATAAGTTATCGGCCCAAAAGCCGCCATTGCTAAGTGCCCACCTACACAAAGTTACCGTAATGTCACTGGGTTGGTACAAAGTTGGTGGCGACTGCAGCCGTATGTCTTGAGAGATGATGGTGTAGCGCTATGGTAGGCATTTGCGGGAGTGGCTGTAAAGGCCCACCCTAGAGTGACAGTTTCTTTGAACATTTACTGCATTCAAAAGTGCTTTGAGGTGCCATGGGGGCTGCCCTTTCTTTTCTCTTTGCTCTTTTCTCGGCTAGCATGTCAACTCTGTTTTTTTCAGCTTTGTTGACTCCCTCGTTGACAGTGGTCTCTCAAAGCTGGCGTGTTTCAGCGGTGCCTTCCTAGGTATTGATGTCGATGCCAGATAATTTCATGTCCCGCTTGCACGCATCTTTGTACTGAAGCTGTGGTCTTCCTGTGTGGTGGGAGCCCTCACGCAGCTCTCCATATAACATGTCTTTAGGGGTGCGCCCCTCATCCAGTCGCCGTACGTGACCCAACCACCTAAGTCGTCTCTGGCTAAGCAGTGTGAGCAGACTTAGCATGCCAGCATGCTGTAGCACCTCTGTGTTGGTCACTTTGTCTTGCCATTTTATACGAAGCAAACGCCTGAGACAGCAGAGGTGGAAGCTGTTGAGTTGCTTTTCTTGACCAGCATTCATGGACCAGGTCTCACTGCCATAAAGGAGTGTGCTGAGTACACAGGCCTGGTAGACACATAGCTTGGTGTTCTCCGTCAGCTGGGTGTTGCTCCATACAAGCTTGTTCAGCTTGGACATCACTGCGGTGGCTTTCCCGATTCTACATGAGATATCTGTGTCAAGAGAGAGAGTGTTGGTGATGGTGAATCCCAGGTAGGTGAAGGAGTCCATGACCTCAAGCTGCGTGTTATTTATGTTGATGTTCGGGACCGTGTTTGTGCCCTAGGCCAGGATGTTTGTCTTCTTCAGGCTGATGGTCAGTCCGAATTTATTACAGGCATGGGAGAGACGATTGACTAGCTCTTGAAGACCACCCTCAGTGTGGGATGTCAATGCAGCGTCATCTGCAAACAGCATCTCGCGGATGAGGACCTGTCTCATCTTCGTCTTAGAGCACAGTCGAGCTATGTTAAACAATTTTCCATCTGATCTGGTGCAGATAACATAACATAACATAACATAACATAACATGAGTGGTGAGAACAGGCCATTCAGCCCAACTAAGCTCACCATTGTCCTATTCTAAAGTGACTCTAACCTTAAAGACGCACCATGACTAGATGGTATCCAGCACTAGATCAAGTCTGCTTTTGAAGACTTGTAAGGTTTCTGCTTCGACAACGTGGTTAGGCAATCTATTCCACACTGAAATTACCCTCTGCGAGAAAAAATATTTCCTAATATTTGTGCTAAATTTACCCTTGAATAACTTCCATTTATGACCCCTAGTTCTACTTACAGAACTTGGCCTAAGTAATCGGGCATAGTTGACTTTATTAATCCCCTTAAGATACTTAAAGACCTCAATCAGATCACCTCTAATTCTCCTTTTTGAAGACTGAAAAGGTTTAGGATCCTCAGCCTCTCCTCATAGGATTCCTTTTATACCCGGAATTAGCTTTGTTGCTCTTCTCTGAACTTTTTCGAGAGTCTCGATGTCTTTTATCAAGTATGGGCCCCAGAACTGTACACAATACTCTAAATGTGGTCTAACCAATGTGTTAAACAAGAGAAGGACAACATCTTTAGATCTATACTCAATACTCGTGGCTATGTAACCCACCATCCTATTTGCCTTTTTACTGCTAACGCACAGTGGCTAGTACCAGTGAGGGACTGGTCAACCATCACACCCAGATCCTTTTCCTGAGAGGAACATTCTAGTTTTAAACCTCCCATGAAATACTCCTGTCTAATGTTTTTATTCCCTACATGTAGAACTTTACATTTAAGCGACATTGAATTTCATTTGCCATGTATCTGCCCAAATTCAAGTCTATCCAAATCGTCCTGAATAACCTTAGTAGACTCCAGACTATTTGCCAAACCGCCCAGTTTAGTATCGTCAGCAAATTTCACCAATGTGCTCTCAATGTCCCTATCAAGGTCATTAATGTAGATGAGGAAGAGCAAGGGTCCCAACACAGATCCCTGAGGGACTCCACTTCCCACAATTCCTTGCTCAGATGAAATCCCTCCAACCACAACTCTCTGTGTTCTGTCCTGTAACCAGTTCTTAATCCACTCCAGAATACCTCCTACAATTCCAACAGACCTCGTTTTAAAAATTAGTCTCTCATGTGGTACTGTATCAAATGCTTTTTGAAAGTCCAAATAAATAATGTCATAGGCCCTACTCTGATCATAAGTATTTGTGGCCTCCTCAAAGAATTCCAAAAGGTTTGTCAGGCATGACCTACCCTTGCGAAAACCATGTTGGCTATCCTTCAAGATGTTATTATGCTCAAGAAATGACTCAAGCTTGTCTTTTATGATAGATTCCAGTATTTTGCATGCTATGCAAGTAAGACTGACAGGCCTGTAATTGCCTGGCTCTGTACGATCCCCTTTCTTATATATTGGTATAATGATACCCTGTTTCCAATCATTTGGAATTTCTCCAGTCACTAATGACTGCCTAAAAATAACCAACAGTGGTTTAGAGATGATCTCACAAACCTCCCTGAGCACCCTAGGGTATAACCCATCTGGGCCTGCTGCCTTATTTGTCTTAAGTTTACGCAGCTTGTCCAATACTTCATTTTCTCCAAATTCAATTTCTGCCAAATGAGCTTGAGAATTGACAATTTCCTCCGGCCAAATAAAAGTCCCCTCTGTAGTGAAATTGTCAACAAAGTAACCATTAAGAGTATCAACTATGTCCTTGTTCTCATACAGCAGTGATCCATCTTCATTCTTTATGCACTGGATTTCAACTTTACCTTCTCTTTTCCTGTTACAGTACTGAAAAAAGCGCTTAGGATTACATTTCGCTCCTTCTGCAATTTGTCTTTCGTACTGCCTCCTAGCATTCCTCAGTTCTTTTTTGACCTTAGCTCGCATATTACAGTATTTAGCCTTAATGTTTTCATTTCTGTCCCTCATGTATGCCTTATAAAGATTCTTTTTTTCCCTTAAGCTCCTACGAATATCAGAGGTCATCCACTGGAGATTACGCTTTTTAAACTTACTCTTGCACACTTTTGGAATGAATTTGCTCTGAGCATCTAGTAAAACTCCCTTGAATCTACCCCACATTTCATTTACAGTTGTACAATCTAGGAGCAATGTCCAGTTTATTTTGCTTAAATACGAACGCATCCTGTCAAACTTGGCTCGCCTGAAATTGAAAATTTTGCTTTTCAAAGATAAGTTTGTAACTTGCCATAACACATCAAAACTAATAGTATAATGATCACTAGTCCCAAGTGGCTCCTTTACCTCTACATTGCGAATTCTATCAGGGTCATTACAGAGAACCAAATCTAAAACTGCATTCCCTCTTGTAGGATTATTGACATACTGCAGCAGAAAACTATCATTTATAGCATCTAAAAATGCTTCCTCCTCCTTACCCTGCGCTTTCACCAAATCCCAATCTATAGCAGGATAATTGAAGTCTCCCATAACTAAAGTTTTACCTCCACTACAAGATATGGATCCCTTCCTCACTGTCAGAGAAGGCATACTGAAGAAGCATTGAGAAGAATATCTCAAAGAGTGTTGAAGCTAGGACGCAGCCTTGTTCACACCACTGCTCACTGGGAAGGCTTCAGAAGTCCCATCATTGAAGCAGACTGTGCTGTGCATGTCCTCGTGAAAGGAGGTCACGATTTGGAGTAACCTTTGAGGACATCCAATCTTCTGCAGAAGGGTGAAGAGTCCGCTTCTGCTGACCAGGTCGAATGCTTTAGTCAGGTCTTTAAAGGCAATGTATAGGGGTTTCTGCTGCTCCCGACACTTCTCTTGCAGTTGATGAAGTGAGAAGATCATATCGACTGTGGATCAGCCTGCCCAAAAACCACACAGCAATTCTGCGTACACCCGGGAAGCAAGAATCTGAAGGCAAGTGAGGACAACACGAGCAAAGACTTTCCCTACGATGCCACGGTAGCTGTTATAGCCACTGTGGTCGCCCTTGTTTTTGTAGAGGGTTACAATATTAGCATCGCGCATGTCCTGGGGGATTAACCCTACCTCCCAGCATAAGCACAGCAGCTCATGGAGGTGCTGCAGGAGTGCTGGCTTGCCACTCTTCAAGACTTCAGTGGGGTGCCATCCTTCCCAGGGGCTTTTCCACAGGACAGACAATCAATGGCTTTGCCCAGTTCATCCACTGAAGGCATGTAAGCCAGATCCTCCATGACAGGGAGGTTTGTCAGGGCATTTAATGCCACATCGGTCACCACATTCTTGGTTGCGTACAGCTCCAGATAATGTTCCACCCAGCGTTCAAGCTGCTTGCCTTGGTCCATGATCACCTCCCCGGTCTTGCTCTTGAGGGGTACAATCTTAATTGTGGTTGAACCAGTAGCTGTCTTGATGCCATTGTACATGGCCTTTGCGTTGCCAGTGTCAGCTGCCATCTGAATCTTGCTGCAGAGGTTCAGCCAGAAGTCATTTGCACAGCGGTGGGCTGTCTGCTGGGCCTTGTTTTGTGCAGCTTTGAGGGTGTTGCGAGTACTAGAGCTGGGGTTTTGCTTGTGTGCCAGGAGGGCTTCCCTCTTGGCTTCTGTTAAAGGCAAAGACTGCATCTCCTCCCAGTGAGCCTTGTACCAGTCTACACTCCGATGCTCCTTCTTCCCGAATGCGGTGAGGGCTGTTGTGTAGATAGTATCTCTCAGGAAGCCCCACTTGCTGTCAATGTCTTTGCCGGGAGTCTGTGAAGCCAACTTCTCCTTGACTGTGTCATGAAACAGTTGGATTCACTGGGGATCCCTTGAGGAGCAGGTGTTGATGCATGGGAGGCCTTTAGTTTTGGAGTGATGGATCCTCTTTGTTGTCAGCGTTATCCTGCTTCCAACGAGGGTGTGGTTTGTGTTGCAGTCTGCACTAAGGAAAATTCTAGTGTGGAGAATGCTATTCAGATCCGTATGCCTAGTGAGGATAAGCTGGTGCCAGTGGCAAGACCTGGGGTGTCTCCAAGAGACTGTGTGATGGTCTTTGCACTTGAAGTAATTATTTGTTACACACAGGCCATGGTAGCAGCACAGTTCCAGCAACCTCTGTCTATTCTCATTCATCCTACCTATGCCGTGGTGCCAGGTGTCACAGTCGGCACCCACTCTAGCATTGAAGTCTCCTAATAGGTAAAGTCCTTCAGTGCTGGGAATCCTGTAAATTGCATCATCCAGAGCCTCATAAAACTGGTCATTGGCCTCTGGGGTGGAACTGAGTGTTGGTGCATAGATGCTGAGGAGGTTGACACAGCCTGCAGTTGTAGACAGGCGTAAAGCGAGGATTCTTTCTGATCCACTGGTAGGAGGTTCAATAGCCGTAGTCACTGAGTTCTTTACAGCAAAACCTACACCATGCAGTCTCGGTTTGCCTTGTGACAGGCCCTGCTAGTAGAAGGTGTAGTTGGCCTCTTTGATAGTACCATTGTCAGCCAGGCATGTTTCCTGTAGACATGCAATGTTGATATTCAGACATGTCAGTTCATGGTCAATGACTGCAGTCTTGCGGGCATCATCAATCTGTTGAAGATCATTTGTCAATCCAGGACACATAGTCCATATGTTCCAGCTTGCTATTCGAAGACCTGGAGTCTTCGTATTTGTCTGTTTCTTTCTGCCTGGTGCAGGATTTACAGCTTGCTTGTTGGGATGGTCAGTCCCTCAGCCCTACGCCCCCAGCAGGGCAGGCCAACTGTGGTGGGAGAGCACCTTACTGGCCGGGGGCTGCCCAACTTGGAGCGGGCGGTAGCTGTCCAGAGAGACACGATGGTCTCTCCCACTGTCGGACGAAGCCCCAGGCACCCATATCCTATGCAAATCGGAATGAGCTTTTAACCGGTAACTACTGCTTCCTGTGTTGAGCCGAAGTCTTGCAACAATGCTGGAGTGTCCTCTATAGTGCACTACGAGCCTGGGCAGGAAATATGGAGAACTTGGGCTGCCCAGATGTCAAGTTCCCCCTCTCGACCTTGCTGATAGCATACAAAGGAAAGGAAGTACCAATACATTTTGGTACCAGCGCAGCAGTATGAGTTTCCAGAAGGTAGGGGAATCCTCCGATCAACTGCCTTAGGGGCTCCAGTCTGGATTTCTGTAGGGTTTGCTCCTTAGCCTTCTCCCAACCAAGGGAATCCACACGGCAAGAACTATTCAACCCATAGTTGTGGGGGTTTGGACCATGGGCATCAGGGAGTGTCCAAGCACCGGTGGGCCTGCATGCTGCATGTTTGGGGGCCAAACCTCCTCGGAGATGCCACATGAAATATAGGGCATGCATATCACAGTGTTATGGTCTGTGATGGCTGGCAACATTAACTCTGTCTTCATTCATTGCAGGCCCTGGCAAGGGGCGTGGCTGTTGCCTGTAGGTGAGGCTCCGCCTCAAATTCACTCACCATTCCCTCCTCTGAGGGAGGATGACGGTCAGGAACCCATGCAGGTGAACCGCACCAGACTGACGGCTGTGGGGAGGCACCAGCGGCGGACCAATGGTCTCTGCATCTACTGCGCCGAGAAGGGCCATTACCTCACCCAGTGCCCTGCGCAGCAATGTCTGACAGCAACAAGAGGATCCTCCATGACATCTGGAAAGCGACTGCAAGTTCAAGGTATGCTACACTCCGCACAACACTCCTATTCTGTAAACGTATTCATTGACGCTGACGCTAACTTCATCGATCCAGGGATGGTTGAGCTCCACGACCTACCCGTATATGAACTCAAGACCCCTAAGGAGGTAGTGGCCATTGATAGCCAACATATATCTCAGGTCATGCACAAGACCAAGCCGGTTAATCTCAGTTTGTCCGGGGACCACCAGGAATTTTGGAGCTGTTTGTTCTCTCTGCCCCTCTCTCTCCCCTGGTGCTGGGGTGGCCATAGTTGCAGACCTACAATCCCCACATCAACTGGCGCACCCTCACCATAGGTAGCTGGAGTGACTACTGTCTGGAACACTGCTTAATGGTGGCCGTACCCTCCCAAGCTTCACAAACCCCGGTCGACCTGAGGGATCTGGACTTAGCCAGCATGCCAAAAGAATACCACGACCTGCAAGAGGTCTTCAGCAAAGACCGCGCTCGCTCATTACCTCCTCATAGACCGTACAACTGCACCATTGACCTACTCCCCGGTTCCACGCTCCTTTCCCAGCGACTATACAAACTCTTGAAACCGGAGAAAGATGCCATGGAGGCATATATTAACGAGTCGCTTACTTCAGGTCTCATTCGGCCCTCATCTTCTCCGGTAGGCACTGGGTTCTTCTTCGTCGAAAAGAAAGACAAGACCCTGAGACCTTGCATCAATTACACGGGCCTGAACCATATCAACATAAAAAACAAGTACCCTCTCCCTCTAATAGATTCAGACTTCACCCCTCTCCAAGATGCAACCGTCTTTTCCAAGCTGAACCTGAGAAACGCCTACCACTTAGTCTGAATTCGGGAGGGGGACGAGTGGAAGATGGCCTTCAACATGCCCCTGGGGCACTTCGAATATTTTGTCATGCCATTCGGACTAACCAATGCCCTGGCGGTTTTCAAAGCTCTGGTTAATGATGTGCTTAGGGATATGCTGAACCGCTTTGTATTCGTGTACCTGGACAACATCCTGATCTTTTCTAGAGACCAACATGAGCATCTCCATCACATGAGAATGGTATTAAAGAGGCTCCGAGAGAACAGATTGTTCGTCAAAGCAGGAAAATGCGAGTTTCATGTCCCCTGAGTCTCCTTCCTGGGGTTCATCGTGGAGAAGGTTCAAATACGACCCGATCCGGCGAAGGTGAAGGCAGTGGCAGAATGTCCCCCTTTATGGTGATTAATGGTTTCCAGCCTCCCCTGTTTTCCAGCCAGGAGGTCCAAGTGGCTGTTCCATCCGTCCAGGCGCAGTTTCGCAGAGCACGCTGGGTCTGGAAAGAAGCACATGCTGCCCTGGAATGAACATTCACCCGAAACCGGAGAATCGCTGATCGTCATCGAACCCCGGCACCTCTCTACACGGTCGGGCAACAAGTGTGGCTCTCCTCCCAGGACCTGCCTCTACAAGTCGAATCCAAGAAATTGTCTCCCCGATACATTGGGCCCTATGTGATAGAAAAAAATTATAAACCCCAGCGCCGTCCGACTAAGACTCCCATCCTCACTCAAAGTACACCCAGTATTCCATGTATCCCTGATCAAGCCTGTGGTGGAAAGTCCCCTCCACCCCCCATGAGTTTTATCGTTAGTTTCCGGACAAGCCTAGTTGGGTGCCAGGTGCAACCACTTGGGAGGGGGGGTACTGTTATGGTCTGTGCTGGCTGGCAGCATTAACTCTCTCTTCATTCATTACAGGTGCTGGCGAGGTCCAGAGAGCGCACCTGTTTCCACTCAGCAATCAGCAATCAGTGAGCTCTAAATGGTAGCGGCGTGCTTCCCTCCAATGTTAGAAGATTGTCCTTCCCAGCGATTTCATTTACCTGCTATCTCTCTGACTCCTGGTTTCCTGCTTCGTGCTCGACCAGTTTCCCTCGATTAAATTTCCAGTGATTTAGATTTTCCAAAAGTGCAAAATAAAGTAGTTGAATCATCTTACATGGTCTCCTGCATCTTTGGGTCCAACGCATATGCTCCAGGCACAACACATATTATATGATATAAACAGACGCCAACAACATGCACAGTTTTTCAGCAGAAGACAATTATTTTTCGGAAGATGAAGGCAATATGGGGGTAGAGGAAATGCCTGCTAATCCACAGGCATATGTGATGCACTCCACCGAATGTAGTGTCGCAACTGACACTGGAGCTTTTGAGACAAAACTCGGCTTATCCGGACTTCAGATCTGTCAAGTAAATAAGTGTGCTTTGAATATTTGTTTAGTACTCAACATTCACTTTCATACTTGAAAGATCAGAAGTCCGGCTAAGCCACGTTTTGTCTCAAAAGCTCTTGTGGAGCATGTCACTTATGCTTTCGAGCCTATCTGACGGAATATCGCCAACGTTAGTCCAAGAACCCCAGCTGAATCTGACGCAGAGAGCGATAATACGGACATTGACAATAATCACAAGACTGACAGTGATCACGGACATGCCGGTGAACATGACCAGATCGTCAATTTTATGTGCACTTGTGACAATTGTACACTATTACCACAAATGCCTCGCTGCCAGGATGCCGCACTTGACCATCTCTTGCGAGCTGAAGGGGAGCTGACCTGCATAACAAACCACAGACTGTTTCCTATGCAGTGCCTTAAGGGATATTTTAAAGGTGGTCATGGTCTCCATGAGAGATGTCCGTGCTGAAACCCTTGAATGCCCCATAAATAGTCAGTAGGTTTAAAGATCAAGTCAGAATTGTCATGTTATTATCTATAGTTGTCGTGTTATTATCTTTGGTTGTCATGTTGTTGTCCATGGTTGTCTAATATTCCATACCTCTGTGTGTTCAGCCTGGAGAATTAGTTTTTCCGCCCTTTGTTTACGTGCCGATACTGTTATACGTTGCAGTGTCTTTGATCTGTCTGTGCTTGTAATTTTGTATGCAGAAAAGTCAAATACAGTCGGAACTGATCCTGGTTTCAACAATGCGGTTTTGGAACACACCATGGGACCAGTTTCGTTGGATTTATATGTGCGTACATAATTTTCCATCCTAAAATGGGCACTGCAAATGTTTGCGCTTTCATTCACTGGTGGGTCGCTACATTTCAATGCACTGAGCCAGGCTTTCAATGTCTTACTGTTGTTGCTTGAAGGCAGTCGGTAAAAGTGCACGCCTTTATGTTTATAATAGCTGTTTGTACAGCCTGGTGCGATACAATGATGTACTTAGGGGCCTTTTTATTATTATGCATTGATGCGTTGCTAGCCATTGTGATATTTACAGAAGTTCACAACCACCAACCCAGTGATGTCACAGGAAATGGTCGGGAACCAATCGTGGCTTATATGGTCTCACACCACGAATTTCAAATTGGATTTACATTATTATCAGGGCAATTTTCAACTGATCATCTGCAAAAACATGATATTGAGGACCAAATGAAGCGAGACAATGTTACATTGCAATGTGCTTCATTTTCCCTTTAATACAGCATACATGGCAGTTCCAAACAAAGTAGAGCAGTCATTAGACCAGGCTCTATGGGACCTTCCAGGGCATGATGCAACAAGAAAATGGGATGCCATTAATGACACCTCAGCCATGTCTACCTTTGGCAAAATAGAGCATCCCAGTCAGGACTGGTTCAACACACACTTGACCAGGATAAAACCAGCAATTGACGAAAAGTATTTTCCAGCATACAAGAGTTGCCCAAACAAAGTCACTTGCAGCACTGAAACAGGCTCACAGCACTACACAACGCATTGCGAGACAATGTGCCAATGACGACTGGCAGGAACTCTGTCCAGGAATCAAATATCGTGCTGAGAATGGAAATGTTCATGGTATGTTCAGTGGCATAAAAAAAAGGCTTTAGGACCTGTAAGAAAGGGAACTGCTCCTCTGAAATCACTGACTGGAGAAAAGATCACAGATCATGAAGAACAGATGGTTAGATGAGTAGAGCATTACTCAGAACTTTACTCCCATGAAACATCAGTGTCTGACACAGCTCTGCAGCAGACAAGTTACCTGACTATAATGGAAGAGGTTGATGAACTGCCTACCAGAGAGAAACTGATCAAAGCAATCGATTCCCTCCCAAACGACAAGGCACCAGGCAGTGATAACATTCCACCAGAAGCCATCAAATGTGGAAATCCCGCTCTAATCCAACCACTACACAAACTACTGTGTGACTGCTGCGATAGATATGATCTTCTCCTTCAACAACTGCAGGAAAAGTGTAGGGAGCAAGGGCAACCACTCTACATGATGTTCATACACCTCATCAAGGCATTTGACCTAGTTAGCAGGAAAGGTCTATTTCAGTTACGAAAGAAGATTGGCTGCCCCCCAAAGATCCACAGCCTGGTGGTCTCCTTCAATGCTGATATGAAGGGCACTGTGATGGAAATGCATCCAAAGCCTTCCCCATCAATAGAAGTGTCAAGCAGGGCTGTGTATTGGCACCAACCCTCTTCAGGATATTCTTCACACTTCTCCTGCATAATGCATTTGGGTCATCCTCTGATAGTATCTTTCTGCATACCAGATCAGATGGGAATTTATTCAATCTGGCATGTCTTTGAACCAAGACAAAGGTCAAGATAGTGCTTGTCAGGGAGTTGTTATTTGCCGATGATATAGCCCTCATGACTCACACCAAAGAAGAACTCCAAAGGCTGGGGGACTGTTTTGCAGATGCAAGCAACCAGTTTGGCCTGACCATAAGCTTGAAGAAGACCAATGTTAGTGAACAATATGTTAACCTGGCTCCTTCCATATACATCAATGATGTCACCTTGGAAGTTGTGGAGGATTTTACTTATCTGGGGCCCACAATCAGCAACAATATTACAGTTGATGTGGCGCTAAACAGACGGCTTGAAAGGGCCAACATCGTCATGGCCAAATTAACAAAGCAAGTGTGGGAAAATAAGTCACTGACAAAACACACCAAGATCCTTGTCTACTAGGCCTACATTTTGAGCACCCTGCTGTATGGAAGTGAGACCTGGACTACAGACATGAGGCAAGAGTGTTGGCTGGATGCCTTCCATACGCGTTGCCTCAAACGCATCCTGGGAATCAGCTAGCAGCACCACATCACCCACAGTGTCATCCTAACACAAGCCAATATTCCCAGCATGTATGCACTGCTGAGCCAAAGGCTTTGCAATGGTTGGGTCACGTCCATCGCATGGATGATGGGAGGCTTCAAAAGGACATCATGTATGGACAGATAGTCACCAGTTCAATGCGTGTTGGCCGCCCATCACTCCGTTACAAGGATGTGTGCGAGAGAGTCCTGAAATCATGCAATATATCTGCAGACAACTGGGGGATCATGGCTGGGATAGAGGTATCTGGTGGCAGGCTGTTAAAAGGGGCATCAAGGAAGCAGATGTAAACAGAAACCAGCACACAGCTGAAAAGCATGCAAGGAGGAAAGTCGCTGCTTCAAAGCAGCCAGCTCAGGTATTTTCTTTCATTTGTACCAAATGCAACAAGGATGGACACTCCCACTTTGGTCTTCACAGTCACAGTAAACCTTGCCAAGCTCGAGTGAACTGATATTACTCTGGTGTCGCAAAAGCATGGTCTTTCGAGACTAAGCTGCCAATTATGACATCAAACCTCTGATTAAAAAATCTGATCTCGACCCATATCATCTGTCCAACCATAGACCAACATCAAACCTCTCTTTTATCTTTAAGATCTTGGAAAAAGCAAAATATATTGGTCAGAATTTAGGCCTCATCATAGCACAGAGACAGCATTTGTTAAGGTGAAAAACAACCTACTGATGGCCTCCGACCACAGCTGTGTCTTCCTGCTTGTGTTACTTGACCTTAGTGCACCGTTTGACACTATTGATCACATGATGCTCCTTGACAGATTATAAAATATTGTTGGAGTGAAGGGAACTGCCCTCTCCTGGTTAAAATATTATTTAATTGACCGTTATCAGTTCGTGGACATAAATGGTGATTTCTCTGTACATTCTAATGTTATGTTTGGTGTTCCACAAGGTCCTGTCCGTGGCTCATTGACATTCTCTCTATACATGCTCTCTTTGGGTAATATCATTCGTGATCATGATATTAGCTTTCATTGTTATGATCATGATACACACTTACATAGTTCAGCAATGCCAGATGAGAGATAATAATATATAAAATAAAGTTGAAAAGTGGGTAAAGGACATTAGACACTGGATGCTTACAAACTTCATCCTTTTAAACTCTGATAAGACAGACGGTTTTGTGCTCGGATCTCAAGGCAGCTAGAAATAAGGTTTCTGATTATGTAACAAGTTTGAATGGTGTTTCAGTCTTATCATGTGCAGCAGGAAAGAACTTTAGAGTAATTATTGATGCTGGTCTTTCCTTTGAAGCTTTTTTTTTTTTTTTCTATTTTATATTATGAAGAGGGCAGTTGTGGTCGAGTGGATAGGGGGATGGTCACTGTCCCCCCAGTGTGGCTAACTGTGTTATCAAAGTCGGGCCATGTCTCTCACTGTCTGTGGTGTGAGGCATGTAAAAGAACCATTGCTGACTTTCGTAAAGAGTAGGCTGCAAAGCCGTCAGCGTGCTTCTGTCCCTTGCTAAAGGGTTGTGACAGGAAGGGCATCCGACGTGAAAACCAATGCCGAATCAGATGATTCGCTGTGGCGACTCCCGAGGAAGGGAAAAAGCCGAAAGGAAGAAAGAAATTTTATATTATGAAGAAATGGCAAATGCTCTTTTGGAGTACTTGTTTTACGGCAGTTTGTTGCGAAAGAGCTGCTGGAGACTTACATGTGATCTGTAGCTCTAAACTAAACTAAATACTGTGATGAAACAAACAAACAAAAAAATGTTGCTGTTGCCATGTTCATAAAAATGGCATTTATGGATTAAAAATATTTCAAAACACCACCTAATGGTGAAAACCATTATTAATTTATTTATTCATTTTCAACCATTAATTTTATAAGCCCCTACATCCTAATTAAGGTCAGAGGGAGGCTGGCAGCCAACTCTGCGCAGGGTAGCAACAGGAGCATCTTCTTGAACAGGGTTGACCCACTGAAGAGAAATTGCCATGATCCAGCAGAACGCTGCAGAGTTAGTTTAGCGAAGAGCCACATGTAGGTCTTATTGGGTGCACATACTTTTGAGCATATAGCTGTATGGTAAATGTAGATGAGACAGAGAACAGACACCCAGCCATGTAGTACAATTCATTTGAGTTCTGCTCATTAAAAATGTAAACCTCCTGAGTTATAAACTTTCAGATGTTGGCTGGATGAGATGTGGACAAAACAATAAGCAAACGAATGTGTTGGAACATTGCCTGTACCAGACACTCACATTAATGAGAACAGTCACATGATCTAATCCAAAAACACTTCAATAATCCTTCCATACTTAAGCGGAGATTATCATCTGTTTGAGGAATTAGCCAGAAGCATTAAGGGAGAACCTTCATTCATCTGAGGAATATCAGGTCTTCTGCAGGTGAGTAATGAACACAAACCCAGGAACACTAAAAAACTAAAAAAAAAGATTCTCATCACATCACCTAAAAACATTCTGCAGTAATAATTGTGTATTTTATGTATATAGTAGTGTATGTTTTTACTAATTGAAGTCAAATAATGTTAATAAACATGGAGCCGCGCCATTGGTTCAAAAAAAAAAAAAAAAATGCTGTCTTTAATGTAGCATGTCAATGACACAACTTTCACACTGGAGCCTCTTCACTTACAACTGTTTTATAATTAGCTTCTGTCTTGTCCAATACTTTCCTCTGATTAATGCTGTTATGCAGCAGGATTGATTTCGGTGGCAGAAGCAATGCTCCACTTTAATCATTAGTGAGTCCTGAGAATGCACTCATCTCATTAAAGAAGAGATGAGATTTATACTCTGAATGATGTGCTGAATTAATATTGTCTCAATACCACCTGACACCTCCCTCCCTTATGTTTTAGAAGTTAAAGTTAAACGTGCACATTATCAACTACCATGTGCACATCATGCTATTAGGTCATATAAAGGGTTATGCCTGACCATCTCTCATCCAGAACACAAGAAAAAAAAAATAGATGATTAATGGGCTGGTTTGTTTATCACTTCATAGTTTGCATATTGGGACTTGCACAGTGGCGCATGTCCACCTCACAGAAAGAAGGTCCCAAGTTCATTTCTCAGCTTGCACATTTTTGTGTGGAGTTTGCATGTTCTCACCATGTTTACATGGGTTTCCTCCCGCAATCTAAAAACATGCACAGTAGGCTTAATGACTGTTCCAAATCTCTCCTAAGTATGAGTGTGAATGGTTGTGTGAGTGTTCGCCATACGATGGCCTGGCGAGCTGTCCAT
>CM045749.1:422500-427500 GCA_024760905.1 Plotosus lineatus
CACATAGACGGACACACATAGACGCACACACATACACAGATACATATAAGCACACACATATACACATACACAAAAAAACATACACATAGACACACATACACATATACACATACACACATACACATTAATACAAACATGCAAAACATACATACACACACACAGACACATGCACACACACATACACACACACACAAACAGACACACATACACACACACACATATATATACATACACATACATAATTACATAGGACACACATACACATACACACATACACACATACACACATATTCATACACTACATACACACACACACACACACACATATTCTACACACACACATACACACACATACACACACACACACACACACAGACACATACACAGACACACAGACACATACATACAAACATATATACACACACATGTGCCACATACATACACACACACAGACACACATATACACATGCACACATACACACACAAACACACACATACACACAAAACATACACACATACACACACATATATACACATTACACATACACACATGGCCACACATCTCACATACACACACGCACACACATATGGCCACACACACACATACACACACATACACACATATACACACACACACATTAGCACAGACACACACACACAGACACATATATACACACACATGCACACATGCTACATACACACATAGCACATATATACACATACACATAGCACATAGACACACATACACACACAACATACACACACACACACATACACACACAGACACACACAGACAGACAACAAATGCTGCATGGTGACACACACACACACATAGACAGTACACACATAGACGCACACACATACACAGATACATGAGTACACACACATATACACATACACAAACACATACACATATTGCACACATACACACACACATACACACATACACACAAACACACATACTACACACACAGAACACACATACTACACACACACACACATAGACGCACGCATGTACACACACACAGACACAGCACAAACACACATACACATATACACACACATGCACACACATACATACACACGCATCCACATATATACATACACATACACAAATACATAGACACACATACACATACACATACACACACACACACACACTCCAGACACATACACATACATACACACACACATAGACGCGCACACACATAGACGCATTGCACACACATAGACGCACACACATATACACAGATACATATACACACACACATACACACATATACAGGCATACATGCAAACATACATACACATATGCACACATACACATGCACACACATACACACAAACACACATACTACACACACACATACACACACATACACACATACACACACACATAATACATACACAAACATACACACAGACACATATACACACACAAACACACACATATACACACACATACACACACACATATACACAGATTACATACACACACACACACACACACATACACATACACACACAGATACACACACATATGGTGCACATGATGTACACACACACATACACACATACACATATACAGCACACACACATATACACATACATATACACACACACATACCCATACACTCTATACATATACACACACACACACACACAGACACATATACACATATATACACACACAGCATGCACACATACATACACACACAAACACACACACACACACACACACACATATATACACATGCACACACATGGACGTACACATACACAGGCACATGGACATATACACATAGCACACACACACATATACACACACACACACACAGCACACAGCCCACATACACATGCACAGGACACACATTCACATACACACACACATACACACATACACACACATATACAGAGGCACACACATGCACAGATGACAAACTACAGACAGCTGATTGATATATACACACAGATGCACACATACATACACACACATACACATATATACACGCATTACATACACATATACATAGACACACATACAGCACACACAAGGTTGACATACACACACACACACATACACACACACGCACACAGACAAACACACATACCACACACACACACATAGGACGGCACACACATAGACACACACAGATACACACAGATACATATACACACACATACACACATATACACATACACAAACACATATGGCACACACACATACACATATACACACACACACATTCACATTAACACATACATGCACACATAGCTACACACACACAGACGCACACACAGACGCACACACACACACACACACACAACACACATACATACACACACATCTATACATATATACACATACACATACATATATACATAGACACACATAGTACACACACACACACAGACACATATACACACACATCACAAAACACACATATACACATACACACACATATACACACACACAAACACATACACACAGACACACACACACACACACACACCCAGACACATACACAGACAATAGGATTACACATACACACATTTGGGGGCTGAGATGATGCACACATGCACACATATATACACAGAAGTACACACACACACACACACACACATACACACAAACACACATACACACAAACATAGACACATAGCACACACACACGACACACTTACACACATACACACAAGCCACACACACACACACACATACACACACACATATACATACACACCCATAAATATATAATCAAGTACACATAAATACACATATATACACATACACACTAGATAGACTTTTACACACATTATATGGGCACATATGTTACACGGATACATATACACACACGTATACATACATACACACAGACACATGGCACGACACACAGAGCCACACATTCATGACATATACATGCACACACACAGGCAGATACACACAAACACATTGTACACACACACATACACACACATATATACATGCATACACAAATACATAGACACACATACACATATACACATTAAGCCACGACACACATGTACACAAATTCACATACACACAGACACACACATACACACACACACAGACACATATACACACACACATACACACACATATATACACAGATATATATACTACATACACATATACATAGACATACATATACACATACACACACACACACATACACACATATACACACATAGCTCCATAGACACACATAAAGCATACACACACACACACAGATTTCATCACATACACATAGTACACATGCACACACATACACAGACGTCACAACACATGCACACACACAAACATACACACATACAGACACATGACATATTAATATACATACACATACACATAATACATATACACACACACACATATATACACACATACACACACACATATTGCCACACATACATATGGCCACAGGATACATATACACACATACACAGAGACACACACAGACACATAGGACACATATACACATACACACACATGCACACATGCATACACACACACACACACACACACATATACACATGCACACACACAGCATGCACACACACACACACACAAACACACACACACACACAGACACATTACACATACATACACAGAAGTACACACACACACACACACACATACACACACACACATACACACAGACACACAGACACACACATAAACATGTGACATACACATACTAAATATATAAACATACACATAAATACACATATATACACATACATACATACAACGTACACTTACACACACATGGATAACATAAAAACACATACTCAAACATACACAGATATACACATATACAGTGCACACACATACACATACACACACACACACACACATACATATATAGCATAGACACACAGACACATATACACACACACATACAAAACACACATACACACATAGCATACATATACATATACACAGACACACACACACTCACACATACACACATAAATAGACATACATACACGCTTATAAATATACATA
Organism: Plotosus lineatus; assembly: GCA_024760905.1. NCBI lineage: Eukaryota > Metazoa > Chordata > Actinopteri > Siluriformes > Plotosidae > Plotosus > Plotosus lineatus. The sequence continues at coordinate 426,531 of CM045749.1, forward strand.
TAGACAGGTATATACATACACATACACACACACATACACACACACACAGACACATGCAACACACATATACACCAAATGCACACATACATACACACACACAGACACACATACACATACACATGCACACACACACATACACACACAAACACACATACACACACAAAACATGCACACACATATATACACATACACATATATAGACACACATACACACATACACAGCTACACACACACATAAACACATACACATACACACACACACACACACACACATATACACATACACACACACATACACATATAAGCACATACACACAGACACATACACACAGACACATACACACACACACACACACACACAAGACACACACACACATACACACATACATACAGACACACACATACACATTATATACACACACATGCACACATACATACACACACATACACATATATACATATACACATGTACACATAGGACATGCCACAGGTACACACACACAAACATACACACACACACACACACATACACACACAGACACACACACACAGACAAACAAACATACACACACACACATAGATCGATCACACACATAGACGGACACACATAGACGACACACACATACACAGATACATATACACACACATATACACACATACACAAAAATGAGCACATAGACACTGCCATACACATATACACATACACACATTAGCTACTATTTAATCACTAAACATGCAAACATACATACACACACACACAGACACACATGCACACACACATACACACACACACACAAACAGACACACATACACACACACACATAGGCACACATACACATTAGCACATTAATTACATAGACACACATACACATACACACATTACACACATACACAGCCATATCTCACATACACACACACACACACACACACATATTCACACACACACATACACACACATACACACACACAC
>CM045749.1:452500-477500 GCA_024760905.1 Plotosus lineatus
CATACATACACATATACATACACATATACACATACCCACACACACACACACACACACACACACACACATACACTCACACATACACATACACACACATACACAAACACACACACATATATATATATATACACATACACACACATACACATATATACACATACATATATGTATATATATGTATATATATATATTTTTTTGTATGGTTTAGAGGCAGTGGCCTCGGGGGAAAGACAGGAGGCAGAGCTGGAGGTAGCAGAGATGAACATGTTGAGCTTCTCTTTGGGAGTAACGAGGATGGATAGGATCAGGAATGAGCACATCAGAGGGACAGCACATGTAAGACGTTTTGGAGACAAAGTCAGAGAGGCTAGATTGAGATGGTTTGGACATGAACAGAGGAGGGATAGTGAGTATATTGGTAGTAGGATGCTGAGGTCGGAACTCCCAGGCAGAAGGCCCAGAGGAAGACCAAAAAGAAGATTTATGGATGTGGTGAAGGCGGACATGAAGGTCATTGGAGTAAGAGTAGAAGATGCAGAGGATATGGTGAGATGGAGGCAGATCATTTGCTGTGGCGACCCATATATATATATATATATATATATATATATATATATATATATATATATATATATATATATATATATATATATATATATATATCAGGGGTCGCCACAGCAAATTATTTGCATGTTTGATTTGGCATAGGTTTCTGACACAACCCTCAAGCAAGGGATAGGAACACGCTGACGGCTTTGCAGCTCCTCTTTACGAACGTTCTTTTCGAGGAACCGCTCACCATAGACAGTGAACAACATGGCCGGCCTTTGATAACCCAGTTCGCTGCACTGGAGGGGACAGTGACAACTTTGTGGAGAGTGAGACTCGAAACCCCAACTAGACCACCACTAGACCACCACTGCCCCACGTATACATACGTATGTGTATATAATATCAATAAATACATGTTCAATGCTATAAATGCTTATAATAAAAGTAAACATTCAAAAATAATGCGTAAATGCATAAATGTAAATAAAATATAAATACACACACATGCAGATGTGCACATGCAGACACTCAGATGTGCACCTCACATAAAAATGTAAGTAGTTTTGATGGGGGGGTTGAGGTTGTTTTTTGTTTTGTGCTTGTTTAGGTTTTCCTTTGCATAATCGGCCTTGTTTTGCAGCATTTCCTTAACATTTTCCCCTATTCTTCTTGAATTTCCTTATTTTGTTTTTTAAATTCAATTAACATTTTAAAAAACCCGAGATGCACTGAAGCCACATGAAGTGAAGTGTGACGTAGTGAGGGATCCATATATATGTATATATATATATGTATATGTGTGTGTGTGTGTGTGTGTGTGTATATATATATATATATATATATGTATATATATCTTTTCCTTTTGATTATCTCCTTCAGGGGTTGCCACAGCAAATCATCTGCCGCCATCTCACCCCGTCCTCTGCATCTTCTCTTACTCCAACAACCTTCATGTCTTCATTCACCACATCAATAAATCTCTTCTTTGGTCTTCCTCTAGGCCTTCTGCCTGGGAGTTCCAACCTCAGCAACCTACTACCAATATATTCACTATCTATATTCACATATACTCTGTACATGTCCAAATCATCTCAATCTAGCTTCTCTGACATTGTCTCCAAAACATCTTACATGAGCTGTCCCTCTGATGTACGCATTTCTGATCCTATCCATCCTTGTTACTCCCAGAGAGAACCTCAACATTTTAATCTCCACTACCTAAAGCTCTGCCTCCTGTCTTTTCCTTAGTGCCACTGTTTCTAAACCATACATCACTGGCCTCATCACCGTCTTGGACACTTTTCCTTTCATTCTTGCTGATACTCTCCTATCACACCAGAAACTTTTCTCCAACCATTCCAACCTGCCTGCACACGCTTCTTCACCTCTTTTCCACACTCTCCATTGCTCTGGATTGTTGGGCCTAAGTACTTAAAATCCTCCACCTTCCTTATGTCTGCACCCTGTAACCTCACAGTTCCTCTTGAGTCATTCTCATTCACACACATGTATTCTGACTGACTGAGGCTAACTTTCATTCCTCTCCTTTCCAGGGCATACCTCTACCTCTCTATATTTTCCTCCACTTGTTCTCTGCTCTCACTAAAGATCACAATGTCATCTGCAAACATCATAGTCCATGGGGAATCTTGTCTAATCTTGTCTGTCAGCCTGTCCATCACCATAGCAAACTAGAAGTGGCTCAGAGCTGACCCTTGATGCAGTCCCACCTCCACCTTGAATTCTTCGCTCATGCATGCTTTTTCCAGATCCACAAAGGCACAATGCAGCTCCTTCTGACCTTCTCTATTAACATCCTCAAAGCAAACACTGCATCTGTGGTGCTCTTTCTTGGCATGAAACCAAACTGTTGTTCACAAATGCTGACCTCTGCCTTTAGTCTCGTTTCCACTATTCTTTCCCATAACTTCATCGTATGGCTCATCAACTTTATCCCTCTGTAGTTGCCACAACTCTGCACGTCTCCCTTGTTCTTAAAAATGGGCACCAGCACACTTCTCCTCCATTCCTCCGGCATCTGCTCACTCTTTAAGACCTTGGTGAATATTGTTGAATACTCGTCATCCTCTTTAGTGCCCGCCTCACTTCACCCTTACTAATCTTTGTTACTTCCTGCTCCTCAATGGTCACCTCTTCTACTCTTTTTCTCTTTCATTTCCTCAATCATTCCTCAGCTCTTCAAAGTACTCTTTCCATCTTCCCAGCACACTTCTGTCATCAGTCAATACATTTCCCTCTGTCCTTTATCATTCTAACTTACTGCACATCCTTCCCATCTCTATTTCTCTGCTGTGCCAACCTGTATGAATTATTTTCTCCCTCCTTACTGTCCAACCTAGCATACAAGTCATCATACGCCCTCTGTTTGGCCTTTGACTCCACTACTTTAGCCTTACGCTGTGTCTCCCTGTCCTCCTGTTTACTCTCTTCAGTCCTGTCATTGTCCCACTTCTTCTTAGCTAACCTCTTCCTTTGTACACACTGACACACTGACTGTCACTGACTTCCTTCAAACTGCATCATCTACACGAGATGCAGTGTACCTGTGTGCTCCTACCTCCACTTTTATAAGTCACTCTATGTTCCTGCCTCTTCTGGAAGAAAGTATTCACCACAGCCATTGCCATCCTTTTTACAAAATCGATCAACATCTGTCCTTCTGTGTTCCTGTCCTGGATACCATACCTGCCCATCACTTCCTCGTCCCCTCTGTTGCCTGCACCAACATGTCCACTGAAGTCTGCACCAATGACCAATCTTTCACCTCTGGGGGTACTCTGCATCACTTGATCTAATTCACTCCAGAATTTCTCCTTCTCTTCTTGCTCACATCCTGCCTGTGGGGCATAAGCACTTACAACATTGAACATCATGCCTTCAATTTCTAACTTGAGACTCATCACTCTGTCTGACACTCTTTTCACTTCTAGAACATTCCTGACAAACCCCTCCCTCAAAATGATTCCTACTCCATTTCTCTTCCCATCCACATCATGATAAAACAGATTAAACCCCACTTCTAAGCTTCTAGGTTTGCTACCTTTCCACCTGGTCTCCTGAACACACAGTATGTCCACCTTCTTCCTCTGCATCATGTCAGCCATCTTTTCCTTTCATAATTCCAACATTCAAAGTCCCTTCTCTCAGTCCTAGATTCAAGCTTTTCCTCTTCTCTCTCCACCTACAGAAACACCTCCCACCTCTCCTTCTTCCACCAACAGTAGTCCAATTTCCACCAGCTCCCTGTTGGTTAACACCACTGATGTTGGTTATTAACCCGGACCTCGACCGATCTGGTATGGAGGTAATAGTTGTGATTTGCATTATCAAGTTTAGCATTGGTTTTACGTGGGATGCCCTTACTGACACAACCCTCTGCATTTATCCAGGCATGGGACTAGCATGAGGGAGAGACACTGGTTTGTGCACACCCCCCCCCCCCCTCACAGCTGCATTACATACATACACACATACACACAAATATATTTAGTTACTTTTCTGGCAAAAAAAAAAAAAAAAACATTTTTATTTTGGTAAACTTAGTGTTGTAAGAAGTCAAAAGAATAAGGCACTTACATATGATGTTGTTAAATGAGAAGATAATCCACGCAACCAGAGTGTGTGTGTGTGCAGGTCAAGCGAGTTCTGGCAAATAAATTAAACCAAGAAGAAGGTGCTTTTGATTGAGCGCCTATTTTATAAAAACGCCAACTGAATTCGTTCGAAAATAAGGGAAAATTGCAAAAAAGTCGCTCAGTCGCTGATGTCACTCAGGGGGCAGATGCCATCACATTTTAAGAGAAGGACAGGGAAATAAGGGGAAATCAGAAAAAGATATGCAAATTAAGAAGAAGGGGTTAAAAGTCAAAAGTGGGAAGGGAACCATAACGGGAAAATTGGTTTGAGCTCAAAGAGCTGACTTATAACTTAAACGGTATATAAGCAGGGGGGATTTAGATGAAGCAGTTGCAGTTTTGGATGGAGATAGTGCATGACTAATAAAGTTGTCTGGTAGCAATTGACTATGCACAGATGTTGGTTGGTTAGGGACAGTAGGATACCTGTGTGTCTGCTGTAACTGACAAACTTCTTCAAGCCTGTCTGTGTGATATCTTGTAATAAAGGATTATTTATCCAACATATGCCATATGCCAACATATGTCCAAACTTGGGCAGCAGTGCCTGGGTTTTTTCAACAATAGAATATGATTCTGGTGAAGGAGAGACTTCAGAGTGTATGTTTAGGGTGTATGATTAATGGATGAGTGTCTGGTAAGGGTGAAGAAGACTAGAGAGTGTATGATTATGGTGTATGAGAGGTGGCATTGTGCATGGTTTTGGTGTAGAAGAGACTGAAGACTGTCTATTTATGGTGTAATAGAGACTGGAGAGTGTATGGTTTCTATGTTGGAAAGACTGGAGAGTGTGTCATTATGGTGTAGAGACTGTGTGTGGTTTGATGGAGCAGACCCTGGAGAGTATATGGTTATAGTGTAGGAAACACTGGTGAGTGCATGGTCAGTATGTACAAGAGAATGGAGACTGTCTATTTATGATGTAGGAGACATTGGAGAGTATCTGGTTAGTATGTCAGAAAGACTGGAGAAGTAAGGTGCCTCCTTCCCCCCGCTAGCCTGTGGGAGATCCTTGGGCAAGATCGAGCACCCACTTAGCCCCCCATGCCAGGGTTTCGGTAAAGTCACGGAGATTGCATGGCACGAGTTTTTTTTTTTTTTTTTTTTTTTTAAGGAAGTAAACCCCGACAGAAAATCCGGAGTGGAGCCCCATAGGCGATTAGAAGGCGTCTCGTACCTTTCCGGCAACTCCTGCACCCTCGATGAGTCTCCAACTGTCTTGACTCTGTCTTGCCGTGGGATCAGGCTCATCAGGACGAGAGAGTGAGGCTGGTGCTGTGCAAGCCTCCTTCACTTTAATCCAAGTTCAGCGCAAGTCATGGCAACACCACCATGGACAACCCTTTACCCTCAAAGTCCTGTGGCGATGGGGTAATGGCGAAGCAGCAGGTGCGGAATCACTGGAAGCTGTAGCTGCAATCCTGCACACAGGCGGCTCAAGCCATATGGTCGTTTTTCTCTGATCGGGACAGCAGGGAAGTTCGGCAGCCCCCTGAGCGACCAGGCAGCCCTATTTAGGATAGCTCTGACTGCCTCCATAGTCTGAGGACAGAGCTAGAAAAGGTGCTCTAAACATAGCCTGTTCCACAACCACCTGGCCAGCATATCGCAGCTGGCAGGTTCCCATCTTGCGGTCAAAATCACAAGAAAATATCCAAGAAAATATTCAAGCTCATCCTTGTGTCATGGAACATTAGAACTCTTCTCGACTCAAACACCTGTAAGTCAGGGAGACCAGAAAGAAGTACGGCTCTCGTAGCCAGAGAACTCGCCCGCTACAATGTTGACATCGCAGCCCTAAGTGAAACACGCTTTCCCGACAAAAGGCCAGCTCAGTGAGATTGGAGGCGGCTACACCTTTTTTTGGAGCGGCCGCAGCAATGAAGAGTGACATGAGGCTGGTGTTGGATTTGCGATTAAAGACCATCTCATACGAAAACTTGATTGTATACCAAAAGGCATCAATGATCGCCTCATGAAACTCAAGTTCCCCTAGACAGGGGGAGATTCGCAACCCTCATTAGCGCCTACGCTCCCACCATGACAAACTCTGAAAATACTCAGGAGGAGTTCTATGAGGAACTGGATGCCCTCATCTCCACTGTTCCACAGGCGGACAAGCTCCTACTCCTTGGCGACTTTAACGTTCATGTAGGTCAAGACCACCAGGCATGGGAAGGAGTCCTCGGAACCCATGGAGTAGGGAAATGTAACAGTAATGGTCTCCTCCTGCTCAGAACGTGTGCCACCCATGGCTTAGCTATCACCAACACCATGTTCCGCCTTCAAACCCGTAATAAAACGTCATGGATGCACCCTCGATCTAAGCATTGGCATCTCATCGACTACGTCATTGTCAGAGCAAAGGACAGGCGGGATGTGCGTGAGACTAAGGAAATGTGTGGTGCTGACTGTTGGACAGACTCTCGTCTCATCATTTCTAAGACCAATTTGCATATTAAGCCCAAGAGAAGACCACAAGGCCAGACAGTTGTGAAGAAGCTCAACATCAACAAGCTCAAGCTTCCTTCCGTTCAAGAAGAACTAGTAGTATTAAGTTTCGAAATCCAGCTGACTGAGGCTACTGGAAACGACTGGGACTCTCTGAAGACATCAGTTCATTCTGTTGCCCTACAGGTGCTCGGAGAAGCTACCAGGAACCACCAGGACTGGTTTGATGAAAATGTCAAAATCAGAGCCCGGCTGGAAGAAAAACGTTAACTCTTCAGAGCTCATCAGAGTGATCCCAACTCGGTCTCGAAGAAAGACGCCTACGTCAGTAAAGCGCAGACAGGTGCATATAAATCTCTGCGCTATGCAAGACACATGGCTAAGTAACAAAGCCGACGAGATTCAAGGCTTTGCTGATAGACATGACATGAAACGCTTCTACGATTCACTCAGGTGTGTATTCGGACCACCAACATCAGGCAGTTCCCCTTTACTCAGCGTGGACGGAGCAACACTCATCACCGACAAAAACAAGATCATAGAGAGATGGGCAGAACACTTCAACGGCGTTCTAAATCGTCCATCAATGACGAAGCTGTTCAACGCCTTCCCCAGGTGGACATAAACCCAGACTTGGACATAACTCCATCAGAGGACGAGGTTGCCAAGGCAATCAAGCAGATGTCAACTAGGAAAGCCCCTGGCGCTGATGCGATCCCTGATGAAGTGTTCAAGACAGGCAGCCCTTGTCTCCTACACAAACTTACAGCACTATTTCAATCGTTTTGGGAAAGTGAGACCGTCCCTCAAGATTTTAAAGATGCCACAATTGTTCACATCTACAAAAGAAAGGGAAACAAGCGAATGTGTGACAACCACAGAGGGGTATCACTTCTCTCTATCGCCGGCAAGATCTTTGCCCGAGTGCTCCTCAATCGTCTCCTGAAACATCTCGAGCAAGGTCATCTCCCCGAGAGCCAATGCGGATTCCGCGCAGGTCGAGGGACTATTGATATGATCTTTGCTGCCCGTCAGATTCAGGAGAAAAGTGTGAAACAAAGTCAAGATCTCTATATCACTATCGTAGATCTAACAAAAGCCTTCAACACTGTGAGCAGGGAGGGACTGTGGAAGATCATGTCGAAGTTTGGCTGCCTGGACAGGTTCGTGAAGATTATCAGACAATTTCACAATGGAATGATGGCCCGTGTTCTTGACTATGGAAACGCCTCCGATCAGTTTCATGTGTCAAATGGAGTTAAACAAGGCTGTGTCCTCGCCCCTACATTGTTCAATTTGATGTTTTCGGTGATGCTGACCGATGCCTTTAGGGAGACTCCCCTAGGCATCCCCATCAAGAACAGGTGTGACAGAAAGCTTTGTAACAGAACAGCTGTTCAACCTCTGACGTCTGCAGGCCGTCATTAAAGTCAAAGAGACTGTAATTCGTGATCTGCTCTTTGCTGATGACTGTGCCCTCGGTGCCATCAATGAGCAACAAATGCAACAGGAAATGGATGCATTCTTGTCTGCCTGCGACAACTTCGGCCTCACCGTCAGCATCAAGAAGACTGAAGTGATGTATCAGCCTGCCCCAGGAAAACCATATCAGGAACCAAACATCACAGTGAAGGGACAGCGACTCCAAGATGTGGAAAACTTCACCTACCTCGGCAGCACTCTCTCTCGCTACGCCAACATCGATGCTGAAGTCAGCAACCGCATAACCGCATTGCGAAGGCAAGCAGCGCTTTTGGGAGATTGAAGAAGTTAGTCTGGGAACGAAGAGGTATCTCACAATACACCAAGATCAAAGTGTACAGAGCAGTCGTCTTAACTATACTTCTTTATGGCTGTGAATCTTGGACCAGCTACAGAAGACATGAGAAACTTCTCCAGCAGTTCCATCTCCGTTGTCTCCAAAACATCTTTCCGCTGGCAAGATAGGATCACAAACACCGAGGTTCTGGAGAGAGCAGACCTCCCCAGCATTATTACCATCATGCGCAAAGTTCAGACACGATGGGCAGGACACGTCTGCCGTATGTCAGACTCCAGGATACCCAAATAGTTACTGTACAGTGAACTCAGTCGTGGTGGCAGGAAAGTAGGAGGCCAGCGCAAATGCTATAAAGACTCCATCAAAGCATACCTGAAGGACTTCAACATCGACGTTGCAACGTGGGAAACCGCAACATTTGACAGACCGGCTTGGCGCAACCTGATTCACAAAGGTGCCATCCACTCAGAGAATAAACGTTCGAAAGCAGCCAAAGATAAACGTCAAACACGCAAGGCTCGAGCTGACCAATCTACCAACACGACCCCCTCTCACTGGTGTCCAACTTGTGGGAGGGGTTTTCACACCCGTATTGGCCTCACAAGCCACCTGCGGACACATCACCCCACCTCTTAGACACTGTTGTTTGTGTTGCTATGGTCATACTCGATATCGAGTCGACAAACAGAAAGGAGACACTGGAATGTGTATGGTTATGGTGTAGGAGACACAAGAGAGTGTGTGGTTTGGTGTAGGAGACTCTGGAGAGTGTAAGGTTATGATGCAAGATAGAATGGAGACTGTCTATTTATGGTGTACCAGAGACTGGGGAGTGTATGCTGATGATGTAGGAGACACTGGAGACTGTATGGCTAGGATGTGCGAGATCAGACACGGGAGTGTGTATGAATAGGGTGTAGCAGAGATTGGAGCGTGCATGGTTTTGGTGAAGGAGAGACTAGAGAGTGTATGGTTATGATGTCAGAGAGTCTGAAAAGAGTACGATTAGGATGTCAGAGATCCAGGACAGTGTATGTTTATGGTGTTATAGAGATGGAAGAGCGTATGGTTCAATTTTTAGAGAGACTGGTTATGGTGTATGGCACACAGGAACATGTATGGTTTGGTTTAGAAGACACTGGAGAGTGCATGTTTAGTATGTACGAAAGAATGGAGACTGTCTATTTATGGTGTAGGAGAAACTGGGGAGTGTATGGTTATGCTGTAGGAGACACTAAAGAGTGTGTGGTTTGGTGTACGAGACCCTGGACAGTGCATGGCTATGGTGTAGAAAAGACTGGAGAGTGTATGGGTGTGGTGTAGGGAACACTGGCGAGTGGTGCCTATGGTGTAGGAGAGACTGGACAGTGTGTGGTGTAGGAAAGGTGGTGAGTGTTTGGTTATGGTGTTGCAGAGACCAGAGATTGTATGGTGATGGTGTAGGAGAGACTGAAGAGTGCATGGTTATGATGTCAGAAAGACTGTAGAGTTTCTGCTTAGTATGTAGGAGAGACTGTAGAGTTAATGGTTAAGGTGTAGGAGACACTAGAGAGTGTCTGGTTTTGTGTAGGAGACACTGGAGAGTATATGCTTTTGGTGTAGAAAAGACTGGAGAGTGAACGGTTATTGTGTAGAAACTACTTGAGAGTAGTGAAGCAGAGATTGGAGAGTGCATGGCTATGCTGCAGGAGACACTTGAGAGTGTATGGTTTGGTGTAGGAGAGACTGGAGTGTTTCTGTTTAGTATGTAGGACAGACTGAAGAGTTTATGGTTATGGTATAGGAGACACTGGAGTGTGTATGGTTTGATGTACGAGACACTGGAGAGTGTATTATTTCGTGTACAAGACACTGGAAAGTGTAAGGTTATGGTGTAGGAGAGACTGGAAAGTAAATGGTTATTGTGTAGGAGATACTGGAGAGTGAATGGTGTAGGAAAGACTGGAGAGAACATGGTTTGGTGTAGGAGACACTAGACAGTGTATGGTTTGGTGTTAGAGAGACTGGAGAGTGTATGGTTATGGTGTAGGAGAGACTGGAGAGTGAATGGTTATGGTCCCATAGAGGCTGGAGAATGTATGTTTAGGAAGTAGGAGAGACAAAAAGTGTGTGGTTCTGGTGTAGGAGAGAGGGGAGTGTCTGGTTTGGGTTATAGAGAGACTGGTGAGTGTATGGTGAAGAATAGACTGGAAAGTGTATGGTTATCGTATAGAATAGACTGGAGAGTGTATGGTTATAATGTAGGAGAGACTAGAGAGTGAATGGTTATTATATAGGAGAGGGTATTGGTATTAACTGTTTGGTGTCGGCTAGACTGGACAGTGGACGTTATCATGTAGGAGAAATTGAAGGGTGCACGGTTTTTGGTGAAGGAGAGACTGCAAAGTGTATGGTTATCATGTATGAGTGACTGGAGAGTGTATGGTTAGGATGTCTGAGAGGCTAGACAGTTTTTGCTTAGTATATAGGAGAGACTGGATAGTGTATGATTATGGTACAGAAGACATTGGAGACTGTATGGTAATGGTGTAGAAAAGACTGGAGTGTGAATGGTTATTGTGTAGTACTTAATCAGTTGTAGTGTTGGGCTTCCTTTAGGTGTGAATTGGGGGCAGGACCCAGAAGGTATACTGTGAAGGTATCCCCAGCTCCAAATGCACATCATGTTTGCAGTCGATAGGAACCCAGACTATTTATTTAAACAAGTCCTTGAATAGTGGTAATTAAATACAGTAATCTTATTGTCTTTGTTGTAGTAAAACTATTAAGCCTAAGGGCAGTGGGCAGGTCTTTTGAATATGTGATGAGGTTAGGCGCCCCATCCACCACAAGTCTCCACTGTCATGTGTGCATGCCACAAAACAGTCGGTAAGACTAAGACTTGTCTACCTATGCATGCAAAGACTGTATCGGGCTGATTGTGCGGAAGAAACTGCCAAATTGGTTCAATGGACAAGAAGGCAGACCCAGCAAAGCGTCCTAGAACACAACTAGCACAGTGAGACACACAGGACACTGTTGGCCATCCACTGCACCCTGAACTATCTGCAGCCATCTCGCCACTGGACCCAGAGAGACCGGTATGAGAGAGTGAGGCTGATGATCTGCGTAACTCTCTCTCACTTAAATCCAAGTCAAGCCCAAGTCATGACTTCACCCATACTGCACAACCCCAACCCCTGTGGCAATGGGTGAGTGGTGAAACAACAGGGGTGAATACAGTGGAAGCTGTAGTCACGAGCCTACACACAGGTGGCCCAGGCCATCAGGTCGTTCTCTACTGGACCAAAGAAAGGTGGCTGAGCAGCCCTCTTTAGGATTCACTCTGCTTATGTCCATGGAGGAAGAGGTGAGAAGAGGTGCTCTAAACATAGCCTGCTTCACTTCACCCTGGCCAGCAGGCTGCTGCTGGGGGGATCCCTAAAAGCAGTCGAAAACAACAAGAAAGACGAAACAAGTAAAGTTGCTCAACATGGCATGTGGAATGTGTGAACTCTGCTGGATAACATGACAGACCAGAAAGGAGAACTGCACTAGTTGCCAAAAAACTAGCTCATTACAATGTCAACATAGCAGCCTTCAACAGTGAAACATGCCTTGAAGACAAGGGCCAGCTCACAGAGCATGATGGCAGGTATACCATTTTCTGGAGTAGAAGCAATAAGCACCGATCGGCGAGAGGCAGGAGTTGGATTTGCCATCAGATCCCATCTCGCATGGAAACTAGTAAAGTTCACAGAGGGTATCAATGATCGTCTGATGCCACATCAGCTTCCACCTGGAAACAAGAAAAGTATGATGCTGATCAGTACATATGCTCCAACAACCCATAGAACATTAAGGACAAGTTCTACAAAGAACTAGACGCCCTCATTGCAGCAGTACTACAGTCTGAGAAGCTTTTCATTCTCGGGGGCCTCAAAGCCAGAGTGGGGACAGATCACCAAACCAGGGAAAGGATCACTGAAAGACACGACATTGGCAAGTGCAACAGCAACGGCCTCCTGCTCCTCAAGTTGTGTGCCACCCATGGCCTCGTCCTCACCAATTCACTGTTCCGACTTCCCACCTGTATCAAGGTATCTTGGATGCATCCACGCTCAAGGCATTGGCATCTAATTGACTGTCATCACCAGGAAAAGGGACGTACAGGACATGAGAGTGACAAGGGCCATGTGTCGTGCCAACTACTGGACTGATCATTGACTCATAGGTGTCTAAATGCAAACTTTGCATCCTTCCCATGAGAAGACCCCCAGGCCAGAAGAATGCAAAGAGGCTGAATGTCTCCAAGCTGATGAACAGCAACATTGCATAATAATTCACCAGGGACCTCAAGGACAGGCTGAAAAACACACCCCAGAATGATCCAGAGAGCACAGAGAAACTGTGGGCAACATCAGAGATGTGGAGTACTCCACCGCCTTTGAACACTTCGGACCAGCAATCCACAAGCACCAGGACTGGTTCGACAAGAACAATGAGGAGATACAGGCACTCCTGTCAGAGAAACACCAGCTTTTCAGAGCATATAAGAATGACCCTTCATCATGAGTATAAAAGGCAGCTTTGCCAGTGTTAAAAGGAAGGTACAGAAAGAAACTCTGTGAGACTTGTGGTACAGCAAGAACGCTGAAGAAATACAGGGCTATGCAGACAGTCATTACACAAAGCGTTTTTATGATGCCTTGAAGACTGTTCATGGGCCTTAGGCCACTGGCTCCTCCCCCCTCCTCACTACAGGGTGGATGCAGCTGCTGATCAAGAAGAAGCATATTCTGTAGAGGTAGGTTGAACACTTCAACCAGGTCCTAATCCACCTTGCCATGATTAATGACAAGGCCATCGCCCACCAACCTTCATTGGAGATCAACAGGAACCTTGACAATCTCACCACAGAAGTCGTCAGATAGGCCATGAAGCAATTTTCCTGTGGCAAAACACCAGGAACAAATGCAATCCCTGCAGAGATATACAAAGCAGGAGGACCCGCCTTGATGCAGAAACTGACAGAGCTCTTCCAGTTCATGTTGAATGAAGTGAAGGTCCCACAACAGCTTAAAGATGACACCATGGTCCACATCTAATAAAGGAAAGGCAACCACCAGTCCTGCAACAATCATTGAGGGTTCTCTCCCCTGTGCATAGCTGGGAAGCTGCTGGCTCGTGTCCTGCTCGACCATCTCCTCCAGCATCTTGAGCAGGGTCTTCTCCCAGAAAGTCAGTGTGGCTTTCGTGTCGAACGTGGAACAGTTGACATGATATATGCTGCACACCGACACCAGAAAAATAATGCCAAAAGCAGCACAGCGATCTCTTTGTGACCTTTGTCGATCTGACAAAGGCTTTCAATACGGTCAGCAGGGATGGCTTATGAAAGATAATGGAGAAGTTTGGCTGCCCAAGCAAGTTCATCACGATTGTCCAGCAGTTCCATGATAGCATGATTGTGAAAGTATTGGATCATGGAGACAAGTCAGTGGCTGTCCCAGTAACAAACGACATGAAATAAGACTGTTGTTGAATCGACACTCTTCAGCATGATCTTTTCAGCCAGGCTGACATACAGTTTCCATCATTGCCAGGATGGGATGCATGTCAGGTACAGGAGTGACGGTGGACTATTCAACCTCATGCACCTGCAGGCCGTTACCAAAGTGAAGGAGACTATCATCAGAGACTTATTGTTTGCTGACGACTGCGCCCTCAATGCTGACACAGAGCACCAAAAATACTGAAGTTATGTACCAGCCCATGCCAGAACAACGCTTCCAGGAACCACACATCACAGTGAAGGGACAGGAACTCCAGACTGTCGACAGTGTTACCTATCTGAGGATCTCACTTTCAAGCGTGGTGAACATCGATGTAGAAGTCAACAACAAAATTGCCAAGGCCAGCTCTGCCTTTGGAAGACTCCGTTAGAATATGTTGGAGCAGAGAGTACTCAGCCTTACCACCAAGCAGAAGGTTTACCATGCAATGGTGCTCACCACCCTCCTCTATGCCTGTGAGATCTGGACTGTCTACAGCAGACATGCCAAACAGCTCTACTACTTTCACTTGAGCTGCCTCCAAAAACTCCTTTGCATGTGTGGCAGGACAAAAATTCCTGACACAGAAGTCCTGGAACAAGCCAGCATTCCCAGCATCCACACTCACCTTCAAAAAGCGCAGGTCAGATGGCCAGGCCATGTTGTCAGATGGGCAGTTGTCTGCCAAAACAGTTACTGCACGGAGAGCTTTGTGAAGGCAAGTGTTCAGTTGGTCGACAGAGGAAATGCTTCAAAGACAGCTTTAAAGGGTCCCTGAAGGAAATGAACACCAACGTCAGCACTTGGGAATAGCTTGCAACTAACCACTCAGCTTGGTGATGCAAAGTCTTCACAGGTGCCCGTGCAGCAGAGAAGCAACAAACTACAGCGGTGCAGCAGAAACCCGCAGCACACAAAGCTCGAGCTGCCTCCTCTTCCATCGCAGCACCCACCCACTCATGTCCTGTGTGTGGGTTTTCAAGCTCAGATTTCAAGCTCGGATTTGCCTCATCTCCAGACCCACAGGAATGGATCACAAATCCGATATGAAGTCATGGTCATCTTTGACCTCGAAGGATGAACAATATTGTTTAGGAGAGACTGGAGAGTGAATGGTTAAAGTGAAGGAGAGACTGGAGAGTACATGGTTTTGGTGTAGGAGAGACTGGAGAGTGAATGGTTAGGATGTAGGAGAGACTGGAGAGTGAATGGTTATGGTGTAGGAGACACTGGAGAATGTATGGTTATGGCGTAGGAAAGCCTGGAGAGTGAATGGTTATTGATTAGGAGAGACTGAAGAGTGTATGGCTATGGTATAGGAGACACTGGAGAGTGTATTGTTATGGTGTAGAAAAGACTTGAGAGTGCATGGTTTTGGTGTAGGGCAAGACTGTTGAATGTGTGGTTAGGATGTAGGGGAGACTCGAGTGTTCCTGTTTAGTATGTAGGAGAGACTAGAGATTGTATGGTTATGTGTATGAGACACCAGAGTGTATGGTTATGGTGTCAAAGAGACTGGAGAGTACATGGTTATGGTGTAGGAGAGACTGGAGCATGTGGGACAGCAATGTATCCTGGTCCCAGTTTAGGCAAACTTTTCAGTAATCACTTAAATAATTATATACAATCTTTTTTTTTTCTTGTTTTTTTTCAGAATGTCTCAGAAAAACAAACCAGCCATGAGTCAGAGGTTCGTGTCACTCTCTTATTATCTTGCTCTACATTACTTTCTGCCTCATTCTCTCCATCTTTCTCTTTGTCTGACATTGTGATTTTTGATTCTCTCTTTCTCTCTGTCTCCCCCTCTCCTCAGTTGTTCCTCTGGTTCTTCTCCTCCATCAGATCCTCCATTACGTTCATCTATGAAAAGCAGCTCTAAAAAACCTAAAGAGACTCAAAAAAGAAAGATCAGCCAAAGTTCTGTGACTGCATACACGTCTTTCCTGAATACACTGTTTGGACAGGTACACATCTGATTCAGGTTCTCTCTGATAAAGTCTTGAGACAGGTTTATCTTAAAAAAAGCTTTAAACTGAAATGTAGGAGTCGCTGTTGCACTAAGTATGTAAAGGGATGATGACTATACTGTAAAGTAAAAAAAAAAAAAAAAAACAGCAGGTTCACAGGTTCCATGCATTTTAAACTAACAAACCAAAAAATCAACAGAACTTTAATTAAACCTGGTGATGGATCGCTGAGACATGATGAGTTTTCATGTTGCATGATGAGTTTTCATGGTCCAAATTTACACCAATGTTCATAACCTGAGAACAAACGCTAAACGTTACAGGTAGCATAAATCATAAACACAATGTGTGTGTGTGTGTGTGTGTGTGGGGGGGGGGGGTCTAAGTGTTTCATGATCATAGTATTGGAACATGTCTTCAGCACGGGGACAAAACACACTGTATTGCTAAAGTAAGAAAGTTGTTCGGATAGCACGGTGGTGTTGTGGTTAGCTTGTCTGCCTCACAGATCCTGGGTCCAGACACAACGAAGACATTTCTTTGTGGATCTTGCATGTTCCCACAATTATGTGGGTTTCCTTCGGGTACACTGGTTTCGTCCTACAATCCAAATACATGTACATTCAGTTAACTAGCTGTTCCAAATCACCGCTAGATGTGAACGTGAGTGTGCCTCCCTGCAACCCTACTAGAATTAGGTGATTCAGTAAAATAACGGACAAATGGGTTAACCCCAGTTAGGTAAGTCCTGCTGAAACACACTTCCCTTGCTTGGCCAATCAGGATTTACCTGTTTTGCCATCTTTACCAGCTGTTCCAGGATATACAAAAGCAACCTCCCGAGAAGTGCTGCACACCAGCATGCAAATACCCCACCCCTTATATGGCATCAGCAGCAGCACACGTCACACCAAGTGATGCTTTAGCAGATGCAATGTCTCAGTTTATAAAAAAACAAAACACTCACTTTCTCGTTCCCTTGGTGGGAGGGACAAGAGGTGAGGATGGTCTGTAATTGTTTGAGATGCACTGTCTGTGCAGGTAGGATTTAGAACTGCATGTGAGTCCATCAGATCACCTGTGAGACACAGATACCCATAATCCACCACTCTGAAACGACAAAAATAGATTTCCTTGACCCAGAAAAAGGGGGAGGACCTACCAAGGGTGGGGAGGGGAGTCTGTGATGTAAGTGAAGTGGAATATGGCTGTGTGTGTGTGTGTGTGTGCTTCGTATAAAGTGTTATTTCATTGTGTTATTCACAGCATGTGTTTGTACTGATGTCAGAAACAGTGAAGCATGACACTGTGTTATCTGATTTGACAATCTGGGCATGTGTGTGAGACTCTCTCTCAACAGTTTTGAATCCAATAATTCTCTCTCTCTTTCTCTCACACACACACACACACACACACACACACACACACAATTTATTGGCCCCAGAGTCTCTTAGTTTTTCTAACTTAAAATAAAAGAAAAATAAATTATATGAGCTGCTATGCAGTGCCTATGTGTGCTTGGGGATCGGGGGAGAAAATAGTGAATATTTATGGGCCACATCTTTTGGGATTCAAATGATTTCCATATTTAGTTCCTGTTTGAGTCATGAGTCTCTTTCTCTATCTCTCTTACTCTCTCCTGTGACAGGACAGAAAGCTGATGCCAGAGGAGTTGGATGGTGAGTGTACATTGGTGACAATGTATTTTTATTGGCTGACCTCAGCAGAGATGTATATGGAAGCGAAAAGCCTTAGTCAAGTAAAAATGCTTAATTGAAAAATATTCACACCTCATGTGCTGCTGCATGCTGAATTGTGATTGGTCAGAAATGTGTTGATTAGTTTTCTATAAGAGGAAAGGGCTCCCCAATGTTATTGCTTCATACCAGTCGAGTTTTCTGATGTTTACACAAGCTTTCTGGTGTTTTCAGTTCTGTTGATATGAAATGAATGTCACTGTTTTATTTAAAAAATAATAATAATAATACAATAACAGAGCATATGAGAGAAACAAATGTTTATATTACTGCAGCTCTACACACACACACACACACACACACTTTATTTCCTAATTATATATCAACGATATTAATTAAAACTTTGTGTGTGTGTGTGTGTGTGTGTGTGTGTGTGGGTGTGTGTGTGTGTGTGTGTAGAGCTGCAGCTTGCTTTTAAGGAGTTTGATTATGATCAGGACGGATATCTGCACTATAAAGATGTTGCAGACTGTATGAGGACAATGGGGTACATGCCCACAGAGATGGAGCTGATCGAGATCATCCAGCAGATCAAGATGAAATGTAAGTGTGCGTAGTGTGTGTGTGTGTGTGTGTGTGTGTTTGTGTGTGGTGATGGTGGGAATGCATTTTTGTATCCTATTTACAACTAAATTGTATTCTCCTGAGCTTATTGGCTTAAAAGTCATGTGTGTGTGTGTGTGTAGGGGGCGGTCATGTTGATTTCGATGATTTCTGTGAGCTCATGGGTCCAAGAATGCTGATGGAGACGGCTCACATGGTGGGAATGCGAGAGCTGCACTGTGCTTTTAAACAAGTGAGTACCCCGCTGGAGCATGACCAGAGATACCCTGACTAATTATTCGGTCCTGGCTGCCTAATTAATTGTTCACATTTAAATGAACTGGTACCCATTTATACTGCTGGGTGAACAGAGGCATACTTGTGATTAAGACCTTGTCCAGGGATCTTAGCACAGTGGGGCTTTAACTGGGATTCGAACACACAACCTCACGATCATGAGCGCAGCACCCTAACCACTACGCCACCGGCCCCTCATATTTAAATACATAGGTTTTTTTTTTCTTCCGTGTGAAGTGATACTGGCTGCTCAACACATCCTGGAGTACTGCTATTTCCTGTTAGTGATAATCCTGAGCAGTGGAACCACACACACGAGGGGAAATATGTTATTGGATAATAAGAACATCAGTACTCCAGTCTTCTGCAGTTCTTGGAGTCAGCTCTGCGTTAGTTTCCTCACAGCGAATCAGAATGTCCAGAGGATCATTTAAATCAGATGTGATACAGGAGGTTCTTCTGACTGACAGCAAGAACCCACAGTACTTTCTGGCTTTATAATTTTTCACAGAACCTAAAAATATTCCCTGCAGTGTGTGAAGTAATGATCAGAGCTGGCTCAGTACTGTCAATTCTCCAGAGCTTGATGTTCCCAGGACACACTCGAGATCCATCACAACCCTGAACAAGGCTGCCTAATGATATATCCGAGATGATCATCTCACACTCTCTCCCTCCCTCAACCCTTCACCCCCTCCCTCTGTACATCAGTTTGACTGTAATGGAGATGGAAAGATCAGCTTTGAGGAGTTGAAGGAGTCGATGAAGACACTGCTTGGTGAAAAGCTAAAGAAGGGAGAGCTGGAGGAGATTCTGTCCGACATCGACCTCAATGGAGATGGAACCGTGGACTTTGATGGTAAGAAACTGTGATGAGAACTCACACAGAAGAAATTCGGGTCATAAAGAGATTGTTGCGTCCCTGGATTAGTATGCACAGTTATGTGTGTGTGTGTGTGTGTGTGTGTGTGTGCGCGCGTGCGTGTCTCTGTTTGTGTGAGTGTGTGTGTGTGTGAGACTTAATGTATGAACAGTTATTTGCGTGTAAGTGTGTTTGTGTGTGTGAACAGTTATTTGTGTGTGCATATGCTTGTGTGAACGGTTGTTTGGTGTGTTTGTGTCTGTGTGTGTGTGTATGTGTGTGAACAGTAGTGTGTGTGAGTTTGTGTGTGAGAGAGAAAGAATACAATCGTGTGTGTGTGAATGGCTGTGTAAATGATTGTGTGTGTGTGTGTGTGTGTGTGTGTGTGTATGTCTCTGTGTCTGTGTGTCTGTGTGAATGTTCCTGTGTGTGTGTGCGCGTGTGTGAACAGTTAGTTGTGTGTGTGGGTGTGGGAATGGTTATTAGTATGTGTGTGTGTCAGTTCAGTTATTTGTGTGTCTATGAAAAGTTTTTGTGTGTGTGTGTCTGTAAACACATTTCTATATTTCTGTGTGAGTGAACAGTTATTTGTGTGTGTGTATGAACAGTTATTTGGGTGCATATCCCTGTGTGAACAGTTGTGTGTGTGTGTGTGTGTGTGTATGTATGTGTGTGAACAGTTGTGTGTGTGTGTGTGTGTGTGTGTGTGTGTGTGTGTGTGTATGCGTGTGAGAGAGAAAAAGAAAACAATTGTGTGTGTGTGTGTGTGTGTGTGTGTGGACAGTTATTTCTGTGTGTGCGTATGTCTGTGTGAACAGTTATGTGTGTGTGTGTGTGTGTGTGTGTGTGTGTGTGAGAGACAGAGTGTGTGAAAAGTTATTTGAGTGTGTGGGAGAGAGAGAGAATTATTTGTGGAGTGGAGCATGGCAAATGTCTGGGTTTTGCGTGTGTGAATGGTTTTGTGTGGGGGGATGTGTGCGTGAACAGTTATTTCTGTGTGTGTGTATGTCTGTGTGAACAGTTGTGTGTGTGTGTGTGTGTGTGTGTGTGAGAGTGTGTGTGAAAAGTTATTCGAGTGTGTGAGAGAGAGAGAGAGAGAATTATTTGTGGGAGTGGAGGGTGGTAAATGTCCGGGTGTGTGTGTGTGCGTGTGTGAACGTTCATGTGGGTGTGAGGGCGTGTGAACAGTTAGTTGTGTGAGTGTGAAATTGTGTGTGTGAACTGTTGTTTGTGTGTGTGTGTCAGCAATTATTTGTGTGTTTGTGACTGGACAGTCATTTGTGTATGTGTGTCCGTGAACACTAATTTGTGTATGTTTGTGTGTGTGAACAGTCCTTTCTGTGTGTGCGTATGCATGTGAACAGTTATTTGTGTGCATGTGTGAACATTTGTGTGTGAGTGAATGTTTGTGTGAGAGCGAGAGAGGAAGAAAATAATTGTGTGTGTGTGACTGTCCGTGTGTGTGTGTGACTGTTCATATGTGTGAGTTCGTGTGTGAAATAATTGGGGTGTGTGTGTGTGTGTGTGTGTATGGGGGCTGACGAAACAGTTATCAATGTGTGTGTTGAGTACAGTTTTTGTGTGTGTTTGTAAACACATTTGTGTAGTTGTGTGTGGACAGTTGTTCGTGTGTGAGAGAGAGAAAGAAAACAATTGTGTGTGTGAATGGTTGTGTAAATGATTGTGTGTGTGTGAAGTTAAGTCTGTGTGTGCGTATGTCTATGTGAACAGTTGTGTGTCTGTGTGTGTGTTAATGACTGGGTAAATGATTTTGTGTGTGTGTGTCTGAACAGTTATTTCTGTGTGTGTGTGTGTATGTCTGTGTGAACAGTTGTATGTGTAAGAGAGAGAGAGAGAGAGAGAGAGAATTATTTGTGTGTGTGTCTCTGAACAGTTATTTCTGTGTGTGTGTGTGTGTGTGTGTGTGTGTGTCTTGGCGTGTGTAAATGGCTGTATAAATGATTGTGTGTGTGCATGTGTGTGAAATTAATTCAGTGTGTGCATATGTTTGTGTGAACAGTTTTGTGTGTGTGTGTGTGTGTGTGTGTGTGTGTGTGTTAATGACTGTGTAAATGATTTTGTATGTGTGTGTGTGTGTGTGTTTGTGAACAGTTATTTCTGTATGTGCGTATGTCTGTGTGAACAATTGTGTGTGTGTTTGTGTGGGAGTTTGTGTGTGAGAGAGAGAAAGAAAGCAATTGTGTGTGAACAGTTGTGTGCATATGCCTGTGTGAACGATGGTTAGTGTGTGTGAGTATGTGTCTGAACAGTTGTGTGTGTGTGTGTGTGTGTGTGTGTGTGTGTGTGTGTGTGTGTGAGAGAATGTTCCTGTGTGTGCGTGTTAACAGTTGTGTGTGTGTGTTTGTGTGTGTATTTGAGTTTTCGTGTGAGACAGAAAAAAAAAACAATTGTGTGTGAGTGTGAACATTTAGTTGTGTGAGTGTGAAATTGAGTGTAGTTGTGAAGTGTTGTGTCTGTGTTTGTGACTGTACAGTCATTTGTGTAGTGCGTGTGTATGAATTGATGTGTCTGTGAATACTTATTTGTGTAATGCGTGTGAGTGTGTGTGTGAGACGGAATGTGTGAACAGTTATTTGTGTTTGTGTGTGTGTGAACAGTTATTTGTGTGTGCATATGTCTGTGTGAACAGTTGTGTGTGTGTGTGTGTGTGTGCGCATGTGTGAGAATGTTCCTGTGTGTGTGTGCGCGCGTGTGTGTGTGTGAACAGTTAGTTGTGTCTGTATAAAATTATGTGTGTTTGAAAAGTTATTTTTGTGTGTGTATGAAGTTGTGTGTGTGTGTGTGTGTGTGTATGTAAGAGAGAGAGAGACAGAGAATTATGTGTGTGTGTCTGTGAACAGTTATTTCTGTGTGTACGTCTGTGTGAACAGTTGTGTGTGTGTGTGTGTGTATGAACAGTTATGTGTGTGAGAGAGAGAGAAAGAAAGTGTGTGTGTGTGTGTGTGAAGATAATTCATTGTGTGCGTATGTCTGTGTGAACAGTTATTTGTGTGAACAGTTGTGTGTGTGCGTGCGTGTGTGTGTGAACAGTTAGTTATGTGTCTGTGTGAATTTGTGTGTTTGAAAAGTTATTTGTGTGTGTATGAACAGTTGTGTGTGTATGTGTACGTGTGTGAGAGAGAGAGAATTATTTCTGTGTGTGCATATGTCTGTGTGAACAGTTGTGTGTGTGTGTGTAAATTTTCCTGTGTGTGTGAACAGTCGTGTGTGTGTGTGTGAACAGTAATTTGTGTGAGAGAGAGAGAGAGAAAGAAAACAATTGGTGTGTGAATGGCTGTGTAAATGATTGTGTGTGTGTGTGTATGAAGTTAATTCAGTGTGTGCGTATGTCTGTGAACAGTCGTGTGTGTGTGTGTGCATATGTCTGTGTGAACAGTTGTGTGTGTGTGTGTGTGTGTGTGTGTGTGTGAACAGTTATGTGTGTGTAAATTTTCATGTGTGTGTGAACAGTTGTGTGTGTGTGTGTGTGTATGAACAGTTATTTGTGTGTGAGAGAGAGAGAGAAAGAAAACAATTGTGTGGGTGTGTGTGTGTGTGTGTGTGTGTGTGTGTGTGTGTGTGTGTGTGAATGGCTGTGTAAATGATTTTGTGTGTGTGTGTGTGTGAAGTTAAATCAGTGTGTGCGTATGTCTGTGTGAACATTAAAAATGCAAATGGTCAAAACAAAATTCATACCGGATCGGTCGAGGCCCGGGTTAGTGATGAGTCTCAAGTTAGAAATTGAAGGCGTGATGGTCAATGTTGTTAGTGTTGATGCCCCACAGGCAGGATGTGAGCTAGAAGAGAAGGAGAGATTCTGGAGAGAGTTAGATGAAGTGATGCAGAGTACCCCCAGAGGTGAAAGAATGGTCATTGGTGCAGAGTTCAATGGACATGTTGGTGCAGGCAACACAGAAGGACAGATGTTGATCGATTTTGCAAAAAGGATGGAAATGGCTGTGGTGAATACTTTCTTCAAGAAGGAACAGGAGCATAGGGTGACTTATGAAAGCGGAGGTAAGAGCACACAGGTAGACTACATCTTGTGTAGGCGATGTAATTTGAAGGAAGTCAGTGACTGCAAAGTAGTAGTGGGTGAGAGTGTTGCCAAACAGTATAGGATGGTGGTGTGCAGGATGACGCTGATGGTGAGAAAGGTGAAAAAGGCAAAGGCAGAGCAGAAGACAAAGTGGTGGAAGCTGAAAAAGGAAGAGTGTCTTGTTGTCTTCAAGGACGAGTTGAAACAGGCTTTGGGTAGTCAGGAAGTGCTTCCAGATGACTGGACAACCACAGCCAATGTGATCAGGGAGACCGGTAGGAGAGTACTTGGTGTGTCATCTGGAAGGAAAGTAGATAAGGACACTTGGTGGTGGAATGAGGAAGTGCAGGAGTGTGTACAAAAGAAGAGGTTTGCTAAGAAGTGGGACACAGAGAGGACCGAAGAGAGTAAACAGGAGTACAGGGAGACACAGCGTAAGGCGAAAGTAGCGGTGTCAAAGGCCAAACTGAGGGCGTATGATGACTTGTATGATAGGTTGGACAGTAAAAAGGGAGAAAATGATTAATACAGGTTAGCACCGCAGAGAAATAGAGATGGGAAAGACGCGTGCAGCAAGTTCGAGTGATAAAGGACAAAGAGGGAAATGTATTGACTGATGACAGAAGTGTGCTGGGAAGATGGAAAGAGTACTTTGAAGAGCTGATGAATGAGAAAAATGAGAGAGAAAAAAAAAAAAAAAAAAAAAAAAAAAAAAGAGTAGAAGGGGTGACCGTTGAGGACCAGGAAGTAGCAAAGATTAGTAAGGGTGAAGTGAGGAGGGCATTGAAGAGGATGAAGAATGGAAAGGCAGTTGGCCCTGATGACATACCAGTTGAGGTATGGAAGTGTCTTGGGGAGGTAGCAGTAGATTTTCTGACAAGGATATTCAACAAGGTCTTAGAAAGTGAGCAGATGCCGGAGGAATGGAGAAGTGTGCTTGTGCCCATTTTTAAGAACAAGGGAGATGTACAGAGTTGTGGCAACTACAGAGGGATAAAGTTGATGAGCCATACAATGAAGTTATGGGAAAGAATAGTGGAAGCTAGACTAAGGGCAGAGGTCAGCATTTGTGAACAACAGTTTGGTTTCATGCCAAGAAAGAGCACCACAGATGCAGTGTTTGCTTTGAGGATGTTCATAGAGAAGTACAGAGAAGGTCAGAAGGAGCTGCATTGTGCTTTTGTGGATCTGGAGAAAGTATATGACAGGGTGCCGAGAGAAGAACTGTGGTATTGTGTGAGGAAGTCTGGAGTGGCAGAGAAGTATGTTAGAGTGGTGCAGAACATGTATGAGAGATGTAAGGCAGTGGTGAGGTGTTCTGTCGGTGTGACAGAAGAGTTCAAGGTGGAGGTGGGACTGCATCAAGGGTCAGCTCTCAGCCCCTTCTTGTTTGCTATGGTGATGGACAGGCTGACAGACGAGGTTAGACAAGAATCTCCATGTACTATGATGTTTGCAGATGACATAGTGATCTGTAGTGAGAGCAGAGAACAAGTGAAGGAAAATCTATAGAGGTGGAGGTATGCCCTGGAAAGGATGGGAATGAAGGTTAGTCTCAGTAA